>PVKB01002799.1:0-249850 GCA_004027205.1 Ctenodactylus gundi
CCCCTCGGCGGCGTCCGCCTCCGAGCGCAGCCAATCGGCACCACGATCTGCGCACGGCTGGGCGGGACTCCACCACAGTAGCCAATCACAAGCGGACGCGGCCCGCCTTCCCGCGCACGTTGGATGCTCTGTCTACTGCGCATGCTTGCGGCGGGTCGCCAGCTGACCTGAAATGTAAATCGTTCAATTCTCCCAGGTTTTCCAACGCGCGGGGAGGCGGGCGGTCCGGTGGGCGGTAACCTGGCGGGAATTCAGGCAGGTAGCTAGTTTATTAAATGGCCGGAAGCGAGGGAGTAGAACCGGGAGGAAGCTTAAAACAAAGAAAAAGGCCGGGGTTGTAATCTGAGCGTTTAAAGCGTTTGCCTGGCGGGCGCGAGGCGCCGAGTTCGAGTGCTCAGTCCCACGGTTTGTGACCGCGCGTGGGGGCGCGCACCGGCAATTCCCGCCCCCGGGAGGCCGAGGAAGACGGCGTGTCTTGAGTTCGAGGCCAGCCTGGGCTACAGAGTGAGACCATCTCACCAAAAAAAAAAAAAAAAACAACCTCCCTGGACTGGAGGAATGGCACAGCCGTTAAATCATTCGCCTCGCCAAGTCCAAGGCCCTGAGTTTGATTCCCCAGCACCACACCACGTAAACCTGGGCCTGGTGGCACATGCCTGCAATTCCAGCACTCAGGCGCCTGAGGCAGAAGGATTGTCCAGGGCCAAGGCCATCCTGGGCTCCATAGTGGAGTTTAGGACGAGCCTGGGCTACAGAGTTAGACCTTGTCTCAAAATAAATCCGACCTCGGCGGCTGGAGGAATAGCTCAGCAAAGCTCAGGCCCTAGGTACATTCCCGGGCACCACATAAACCAGCTGGGTGTGGTGGCACACATTTGTAATCCTAGCGCTTGGGAGGCTGAGGCATGAGGATTGCTGTGTGTCTGAGGCCAGCCTAGGCTTCATAGTGAGTTCAGGACCAGCCTGGACTATTAATAAATAGACTAGCCCTGGACGACCCTATTTAGAAAACACTGGCATTCAGTCTAAAATTCAAGCTCAGGGGAATAAAGTTTGGACTTGGGCGAGGCCCTGGGTGATGTAGGCGTGACGGCGCCCGCCAGTAATCTCAGCATGCGGAGGCTGAGGCAGGAGTATTGCTGTGAGTCTGAGGCCAGCCTGGGCTACTTAGTGAGTTCAGGACCAGTCCATACTACGAAGCCTGCCTCCCCAGCATCCTTAGTCTCCTCCTCCTCCTCTGTGCCTAGGCCTGGCCTGGGACCACGGATGTCCAGGGACTGTTCCTCCACCCCAGAGCGTCCTTCAGTGTCAGCTCTGGTATTTACTCAGGAAGCCAACTCTGTCTGCCCTTAAGCAAGGTTAGTTAGTACCGAGTTCCCTAAATATTGCCAATTTTTTTTTTTTTTTTTTTTTGCAACAAGGACTCCCTTTGTAGTTTAGGCTCAACTCCCTATAGAGCGCACGCTGGCTTCAAATTCATGACAATTCTCCTGCCTCAGCCTCCCGAATTCTGGAATCACCATGCCCAGCTTATGTGGTGCTGGGAATTGAACTCAGGGCCTTGCACTTGCTAGGCAAGCACTCTAACCCCTGTATCATTCCTCCAGCCCCTCTGTGGTACTTGTGGTACTAGGGCCTTTATACTGAGCAACATCCCCACCCCACCCCACCTTTTAAATTTTTTTTTGGAGACGGGCTCTCCTAATTGCTAAGTTGCCCAAGGTGGGCTCACACTGGTGACGCTGTGCTCAAGCTCTCAGGGCTCCGGGATTAGAGGCTGCGCCACCAGGAGGTCACCTGCTTCCTGTCCATTCACTGTTCCCATCTGCTCTGTGAAAGTCGACCTGAAGCTCGGCCAGCAGAGGGCACTGCAAGAGCTGCGGACCGCACTGTGCTGGCCTGGCCGGCTGCCTTGCCAGCTGCTTCCGTGAATGCTGCCCCCAACACCTGGCAGCTGCTGAGACACAGGTGTGAAAAGCACATCCCCAGCACCCCAGGGCAGGGGAGGGGGCAACCAACTTCTCCAGAATCCGTCACCACCACCCAACTCTGCCAACTTGTGGCTGTGCTTCGACAATCTTTATTTTTGCATGCTGACATTTACTCATGGATATTGATTTTTTTTTTTTTGAGACAGGGTCTGGCTCTGTAGCCCACGCTGGCCTTGGACTCATGGCAATCCTCCTGCCTCAGCCTCCCGAGTGCTGGGATTACAGGTGTGCACTACCACACCTGGTTTAGATATTGAAATTTTATTTTACATAAATTCTTCTGTGTGATACCAGAGAGAACCTAGGGCCTTCACACTGAGGTGCATTCCAGTCCTTTTGATGTATTATTTTGAGAAAGTCACTAAGTTGCCCACTAAGTTTGACCCTGGGCTCAAACTTGTAATCCTCCTGTCTCAGCCTCCCAAAGTGTCGAAATTCCAGACTTGCACCACCATCCCTGGTTCTGTATTTTACATAATTTCACATATCAAGGAAGTCTTTTGGGCCAGGTGTTATGGTACACCTGGAATCCCGGCACTTGGGTGGCTGAGGCAGGAGGATTGCTCTGAGTTCAAGGACAGCCTAGGTCACACAGCGAGTTCAGGAACAACCTGTACTACAGAGCGAGACCCTGCCTCAAAGAAAAAAATTCTTTACTTTGAGTCTTACTAAGCCAGAGTTGCCAAAGGTGAGTGCCAACTTACAATCCTCCTGACTCAGCCTCCCAGCATGGTGGGGTTCCAGGTATGAGCCGCCACACCCAGCTTCTCACAGCAGTTTTTAATCTGGTGCTTTATATGTATACTCAGGAGTTAGAGCCAAATAAAGCTTGGAAATCCAGTTTAAAAATGTTTTTATTTCCTACTTCATAAAAAAAAAAGTTTGTATGTACAAGAACCAAAGCGAAGAGAAAGGCAACCTGCGATCACGGGGGGCGGCGGTCATGGGACGCTATGGGGAAGCACACTTGGGGGACCCTTCCGTGTCCTGCCTAATCGTTTGAACTACATGGTCCAATTCTGCATGAGTAAGACACCAGTGGTCGAGTTTTCAGATTCGGATGGCCAATTCTCAGCTGTGTAGATCTGGAGCGCGGGCTTCGCTATTACGAGTGTGCGACGGGACGAACACAGGGCCGTGCCGAGACCACCCTGCGCACGCGTGGAGTTGGAACCCTCCCTGAATCCCCCGCCGCAGCCCTATGTGCTCAGCTCCCGGTGCATCTCTCCCATCTCCTTGATCTGAAAGAGGGCAGAGCACAGAAGACCCTTTAAAGCCTGTGTTCCTTTGAGACAGGGTCTGGCTAAGCGGCCCCGACTGCAGTCCTCCTGCCTCAGCCTCCCAGGTGCTGGGGTGGCAGGCCTGCGCTGCCGGGCCTGACTGCTAAGATGCTTACAATTTAGCTAGGAAGAGTCAGTTCACTAGGCAATCTCACTTGCGTTTGACAGGTGAGGAGACTTAAGCTCAGAGCTGAGGCACTCGCCCAGCTCACGCAAGTAGAGGCAGCCGTGACAGAGGTTTATGGCAGTTCTACTACTTGCTTATTAGCTAATAAGTAGTCAAACCCAGGTCTGTGTGGTGCTTAACTAAAATACTACTAGGTCATCCTGCAGAGGGCTGGAGGAAGAGCACAGCAGTTGGAGCCCTGAACTCGAGTTCCCAGCACCACCTAAGCAGGGTTTAGTGGGGCATGCCTGTAATCCCAAACCTTGGGAGGCAGAGGCAGGAGGATTGCTCCAAGTGAGCTCGAGGCCAGCTTGGGCTACTGGTCAGCTCAACACCAGCCTCGACTACAGAGCAAGACCCCTGTCTCAAAAACAAAAGCCAAAGAAAAACTGTTGAACACATGAAAATATTATTGGTGGAGTTCAAGGACCAATGTGTTTCTGCTCCATCCCAAGGGGCTGGAAAGCAGCAGGAGCCCGACCCTGACTCCAGCCCAGTCCGCATGACTCTGTCGAGCACTTGGTCAATGATCCTTCCTCCCTGGCACAGAGACCACAGCACCCCAGGGCCGTTACCAAACTTCGGCACTGTGATCCACTACACCCGCTCAGGGTCCTTCAGACGAGGACACTCTGAAGCATCCATCAGGCCCCGGAGCTCATGTGCTAAGTCGGGGCTCAGGCTGAGACCACCCCTAAGGCCCGAGGACGGGGGTAAGCAAGGGAACTAGATGAGGCACAGCTCCTCGGAACTGGGGCTCACCAGGCTGTGACTCCGACCAAGGAACCACTTACCTCCGCCTTCTCATACTTGGCAGTTTTCTTCCTTCTGGACATAACCTGAACAGAAGAAAAATAACCGCCAGCTTAGATGCACTTCTCAAACAACAAAGTGGGCCTACTTAGATTGAGATGTTTGCATATCTGAACTACTTGATAAACTATAAATGTTTCTTAAATCAATATTTTGCTACTAAACCCTATTATTATTATTTTTTAAGATAGGGGTCTTGCTCTGTAGCTCAAACTGGTCCTGAATTCACTATGTAGCCCCCAGGCTAGCCTAGAACTCACAGCAATCCTCCTGCCTCAGCCTCCCAAGTGCATGTATTGCCATGCCCAATTCATTTTTTTTTAAACCTACCCACAGGTGAGACTTTACTTACCAGCACTACAATTCCTGCCACAATTGCTATCACCACAACCACGATGACGGCAATGATCCCAGCCTTCAGGCCCTGCATTGAGAACTCAGGAGCTTTCTCATCCACGTAGTAAATTAAAGTTTGACCTGGGTCCAGGTCCAGTGGCTCCGCGCCAACCCTCAGGTCCATCTTGTTGGAGTGGAACAAGGACTCACCTTTGAGCTACATCAGAGAGGAGGAAACAGAACACACACACAATCACAGCCGCGTATTGTCACAGACCCACCCTCAGGAAAAAAACAACAAAAACAGAAAAAATTTCCAAGAAGGCATAGCTGTGCAGGAAAGGTGTATGTGAGCCAGACCCGGTGGCACACGCCTGTTAACTCAGTACTGTGGGAGGCTGAGGCAGGAGGATCAGCTCTGGCCCAGCCCAGACAACCTGGGGAGACCCTGTCTCAAACACTGCGAAGGGGCTGGGGATGCAGCTCACAGCATCAGAGCAAAGGCCCTGGTTCAACCTCTAGAACCGTTTAAAGGAACGAAAAGAACAGAACATATATCTGAATGACCAGGACACAGAGGACACGGGGGAAACTTTATTTTTTTGGATGTTCACCTACTGAGGACTGAACCCACATCTCTCCCACTGAGCTACATTCCCAGCCATTTAAAAAAAAATTTTTTTTTAAGTTTAAAGACAAGGTCTTATTTAGTCATTAAGCAGCCCAGGCAAAGTTCAACCTTGTGATCCTCCTGCCTTAGCCACCAGAGTGCTGGGACTATGTATGGGCCCGAGCCACGGGGACACACTTCACTGCAGAAGAGTAACAGAGATATAGCTTTTCCTCAAGGGAGACGACAGGGCTTAATAAGAGATGTGAGATCCACTGAGGCAGGAAAGATGTTGTCTTTCTGAACACAGAAATAAAACAAGGAAGGTTTATTTATTTATTTTTCTGAAACAGGGTCTTGCTCTGTCATCCAGGCTGGTCCCAAACTTACCATGGATGGAGCCCAGGTTGCCCTCGAACTCAAAGCAGTCCTCCTGCCTCAGCCTCCCAGGTATGTCCCACCACACCTGGTTAGCTCTTATGTGGGGCTGGGGGATCGAACCCATGCCTTGTGCCTGCCAGGCAAGCACTTTAACCAAGAGCTAAAGCTCCAGTAAGTTTCTACTTACATCTTTTTCAAAATAATATGCCACATCAGCAATGTCCACATCATTCTGAGTCTTCTGCGTAGAATTTTGTACCAGATCAATAGTAATGGCGTTATTCTCATACTGGAGGGACAGAGAGGATTGAAAAATCAGTATCAAGATGATCAAAATTATACCAACACTGTTTAATTGTAAGGATATTCAGTTTTTTCTCTAGAGGCAGAGTCTTGTTCTATAGTCCAGGCTAGTCCTGAACCCACTATGGAGCCCAGGCTGGCCTCAGACTCACAGCAGTCCTCCTGCCTCAGCCTCCCAAGTGCTGGGATTACAGATATGTGTACCACCACGCCTGGCTTATGTAGTGCTGGGGAATCGAATTCAGGGCCTAGGCAAAGGCTCTAACTGCCAAGCTGCTCCTCCAGCCCACATTTTTATTTATTTGTTTGTTTATTTATTTATATTTTGAGACCGGGTCTCGCTCTGCAGCCCAGGCTGGCCCTGAACTCACTATGGAGGCCAGGTTGGCCTTAGACTCACAGCAATCCTCCTGTCTCAACCTCCCGAGTGCTGGGACTACAGGCATGCAGCACCGCACCTGGCTTCCTGTGCTTCTGGGGAATCGAACTCAGGGCCTTGCACTTGCAAGTGCTTTAACTGCTGAGCCATTCCTCCAGCCCCTAAAGGTGACTCACAGGGATCTGTCTTTATGTCAGAGTAGTGCTCTGCTGTGTAAACATGCCACATCCTCTTCATCCACCCATCTGCTGGCGGACATACTGGCTGCTCCCAAGATTCAGCTATTATAAATTGAGACTCATCTCAAAAAAAAAAAAAAGTAACAGCCTAATGTAACTATGTACAAACAGCTAACAGAGAGCAGAGAAGGCGCAGCACAGAAGCTAGAGCACATGCCTGGAGAGCTCAAGGCCCTGAGTTCCTGCCCTGGAATCCCATAGGGCAGGTGTGGTGGTGCATGCCTGTAATCCCAGCACTCGAGAGGCTGAGACAGGAGGATTGCTGTGAGTTCCAGGCCAAGACCCTGTCTCAAAGAAAGGAAAAAAAGAAACAAAAAGCAATCAGAGAGAGTTCTCGTGGGTGAGCTGCCCCAACATCGCCGGCCTCCTTATGTACCCAACCCATACAGCCCCAACTTGCTTCTGATACTCTTCACCCAAAACCATACCAGAATATTTGTGATGAATTTCGGATCCAGGTTGTAACGAGTTTGAAACGCCTCCTTAAGTGCACTGTAAAGAATTTTAAAAATCTGCGTTTAAAAACATGTATTTAGAGGCTAGAGGTATAGCTCAGTGGCTACAGTGCTTGCCTGACATGCAAAGAGTCTTGGGTTTGATTCCCCAGCATCACATAAATGTCAGTGGGCACGGTAGTACATGACTGTAATCCCAGCACTTGCAAGGCTGAGGCAGGAGGATTGCTGTGAGTTTGAGGCCAACGTGGGCTACACAGTGAGTTCAAGACCAGCCTAGACTACAAAACAAGACTACCACAAAACTAATTAATTAATTAAAATATATAGAATATAACAATTTTATATTATAAAATGTAATTAAAATAAAATAATATATATACATATATTTATGCCACACAACAATCAACACTTTGTTACATTTACTTTTGAATTTGGTTAATCTGTATAAAAATTGTAAGTAGAAAGGTTTATATTTCATCTTAATCCTTTTGCTGTTGTAAATGCACTTTTTAATGGATGGATTATTTGAATGTCTATGGCACTTGACTTACAAAGAAAAAAAGAACCCTAGTAACAGGTTCTCAATATGTAGCCAAGACTTGAAATTAATCCATGATCCTCCCGCCTCAGCTTCCAGATTGCTGAAATAAGTTGTGGGCACAATCATACACCGTGTATGAAACTCTGCTTCTACTTTTTTTCTGTAGTACTGGGGATCCAATGCAGGATCTTTATACTGAGCCCCATCCCCAGCCCACTTTTTACATTTTCTTTTGTAGACAGGGTCTTGCTCTGTAGTCCAGGCTGGTCCTGAACTCACTATGGAGCCCAGGCTGGCCTTGGACTCATGGCAATCCTCCTGTCTCAGCCTCCTGAGTACAGGCACGCACCACCACGACCAACTTACAAATGGCCTTCCCACTGGTTTCTCTGAAGATGCAGATCTGAGAGGCACCACACACACGCGCGGACATAGGTACTTACTTCTGCAGACTCTCAAGGTGGTAGGGCTCCTCTCTCTCCTTGTGCTTCAGTTCAATGATGATCCAGCTGCAGAGGAAAGGCCTGTGATAACCATCTGCAACTCTATTTTTCACATGCGGCCCTGGGGCTGGGCCAAGGTCTCCACCTGGAGCTGCATCCCCAGCCCCCTCTCCCTTTTTCTGAGACAGGGTATTAAATGGCCCAGGCTGGGCTCAAACTCGCCAGGGCTGGGTGACAGGCTCGTGCCGCTGGGCCTAATAAACTGATACTGCAGTTTCCAAGTGGGATTATGGGGGAGCTAGAAGAGAGGGCTTTTAACAGCGAATGTACCTGTTATCTCTCCTTCCCTCCCGTCATGCCCCAGACCAACCCTCTGGCCCCGATGTAGTCAACACGTAAATTCACAGGAAGTCACAGTACAGCTGGCATGCTGGCCCTGTTCATATGAAAGAAATGACAAACAGGGGCCAAGAAAAACTAAAAATTGAGTGGGGCGCCTTGCTAAGATGGCTTGAGTGGGTCTCTCACTAAAGAAGCCCTGGAAACCAGCTCAGGTTTTTTTTTTTGTTTGTTTATTTGTTGGTTTGTTTGGTGTTGGGGATTGCACCCAGAGCCTTTCTGCCACTGAGCTACATCTCCAGCCCCGGTATCTCACCTTAAAACACAATATGTTAGTAAATACATAAATAACTTAAGTGGTCCATATTTACTTAATATTAGTCTAACACTTTCTTTTTTTTTTTTTTTTTTGAAACAGAGTCTCCCTTTATATATAGTCAGGCTGGTCCTGAACTCACTATGGAGCCGAGGCTGACCTTCAACCCGTGGCAATCCTCCTGCCTCAGCCTCGCGAGTGCTGCAATTACAGGTGTGCGCCACCATGCCCAGCTTATGTTCTCCTAGGGAACTGAACCTAGGGCCTTGTGCTTTCTAGGCAAGCACTTTAACTATGGTGCCATTCCTCTAGGCCTCCCCCGCCACACACACACACTTTTTAATACAGGGTCTTGCTCTGCAGTCCAGCTGGTTCTGAAGTTTCTATGTAGTCTAGGCTGGCCTTGATGTCGCAGTAGTCCTCCAGCCTCAGCCTCCCAAGTGCTGAGATTGCAGGCATGAGCTACCATACTGGACTAATCTGTATGTAGTGCTAACCCAGGGCCTTGTTCATGCTAGGCAAATGCTTTAACCACTGAGCTACACCCCAGCCTTAATCTAACTTTAAAATACTGAGCACTGACTAGCGAAGCCTGGCAGCCCAGGCCTGCACTGCCAGCACCCCGGAGGGCTGAGACATGGAAGTCCTATTCCATCCTGGACAACTCATCAACTCGGCAAGACGTGGCCTCAAAACTGAAACTAAAAATGGGCTGGAGGTATAGCTCAGTGTGAAGAGCCTGGGCTCAAGCCTTGGTACCACAAAAAATGAAATAAATAAAAAGGGAGCCCCCTGGCACAGGCCTGTCATCCAAGCACTCATGTGAAGCTGAGGCAGGAGGATCACTACCTCCAGCCCAGGCTGGGCAACCTCGCAGGAGTATATTAAAATCAAAAATAAAAGTGAGCTAGGGATGTAGTTCCTTGGGAAGGCCTTGGTTCCATCCTCAGTACCAAAAATAAGTAAGAACTAAGATAAAGTAAGATTCTGAACAGTCAAGTGAAAATATGAAAGGAAAATTCAATCTATTATGCGACATCACCACAAGGTAAACTGCTGAGCTTCCCTGGCGAGGGTACGGATTAGTCAACAGGTGGTGCCAGTTCTATGGTGGTGGCCCAGGAGTCGAGGGCCTTGTCCCGGGCTGCCCTTGGCTACCTCTGACCATGACAGCCTGGGGAACAGGATCCGCACAGAAGGCTGAGCACAGGGACCTTGGGCGCTACTCACTAGGTCCGCACAGTCTCGGAGCACGTGATCTCTGTGTCCTTGTCGGTCCTGCGCACACCAGCGGTGTTCACGCACCAGCAGGTGGCCGTGCCGTTGCACTGCTTGGCTTTGAACAGCCCCTTCTCGTCACAGTCGGGGTCGTAGAGCCCATCGTTGTTCTGGATGGCGCCTTCCGGCTTCCCCCGCCGCCCGGACTTGGAGAAGCTCATCTCTGCCTTCAGCACCAGGCACTTGGAAGCCACTGGAGAGGACACAACGTCAGTGGGGAGAGGCCTGAAGTTTCGGGGTTACCGCTCTCGGTTTTTTCCCTCAGAGCTGAGGGTCCAGCTCTGTGGGGCAGGGTCTGCGACTGAGCCACACACGCAGCCCCTCTTTTGGTTTGGATGTTGAGACGCCTCCTGGCTAGGTTATTAGGCTGCCCCGGCTGGGATCAACCTTGCCATCCTCCTACTCCAGCCTCCCAGAGTGCTGGCAGAACAGGTCTGTGCCACCTGGCCCAGCAGAAAGCCACTCTGAATTCCTAACTTCCATACTAAAGATTATTTCATACTTACATCTTTCCACAGTTAGCTAAAGAAGATTCAGATATGGGGCTAGAGGAATTGCTAGGTGGTTAAAGCGCTTGCCTAGCAAGCACTAAGTACCTGAGTTCGTTTCCCCAGTACCACATAAGCTAGGCATGGTGTGCACACCTGTGATCCCAGCAATGACTGGGGAGGCTGAGCCAGGAGGATTGCCTTGAACCCAAGGCCAGCCTGGGTTACCGAATGAGTTCGGAACCAGTCTAAGCTACAGAGCAAGACCCTGTCTCAAAAGATTCAGGGCTAAAGGAATGGCTTAGTGGTTAAAGCGATTGCCTAGTAAGTGCTAAGTACACGAGTTCAATTTCCTAGCACCACATAAGCTGAGTATGGTGTCACACACCTACAATCCCAGAACTGGGGAGGCTGAGACAGGAGGATTGGCATGAGCCCAAGGCCAGCCTGGGCTCCATAGTGAATTGAGGACCAACCTGGACTACAGAGTGAGATCCTGTCTCAAAAAAAAAGGAGATTCAGATATGAGATTATTTTAGCAAAACAACATGATTTGGCTATGAGCTACCAAAACTCCTCCACATTCAAGGCACATTCGTTAAACACTATAACTTTTTTTCCCCAGCGTTGAGGACAGCCTTGTGCAGTCAGGGCAAATATGTTACACACAACTACATTCCCAGCCCCAGGGACTAGTATCAAGATAAACTATAGGGATGGAGAGAAGTAGCACAGCCGAGAGGCCACTTGCTTAGCAGATGCGAGGTCGTGGGTTCGATTCACCAGCATGACATAAACTGGATGTGGTAGTGCACACTTGTAACCCCAGCACACAGAGGCTGAGGCAGGAGAACTGCTGTGAGTTTGAGGCCAACGTGGACTCCATCGTGAGTTCAGGACCAGTTGGACTACAGAGCAAGACCCTGTCTCCAAAAAAACCCAAATGGATAAAAATATAAAGGCCATAAAAATGTGACTCACACTTCGTGCAGACGACGCTCGTCTGTGTGCCGATGGACGTGCACTGGCATTCACCATTTTGGTTCACAGCGCAGTTCGTAGTCATCCGGTAGCTGGTGCACACACATTCTAGAAAATCACCAAAAAAAAATCCATTGTAAAATGCAGATCCGATGACCAACTCCGGTGTCCCAGCAATAACATACACCCTTAAAAATAGTCCTTAAACAAACAGCAACAGGTTCTGAGGTTTTTTTCAGCTGCAACTTCATGTTTCTAACTGCCTGGCGTTGCCGAAAAGTTTGGGGGCTGGAGGAATGCCACAGCAGTTAAAGCACTTGGCTAGCAAGCATAAGGCCCTGGGTTTGATTTCCCAGCACCACCGAAGCTGGGCATTGTGGCACATGCCTGCAATCCCAGCACTAGGAAAGCTGAGGCAGGAGGACTGTTGTCAGCTCAAGGCCAGCCTGGGCTCCACAGTAAGTTCAGGACCAGCCTAAACTCCAGTGAGACCCTGTCTCGAAAAAAAAAAGAAGAGGTTGTATATGTTATGCAAACACAGGGTGGCACCTGTGTGCCTTCCCACTTCCATTCTATTAAACAGTTTTATTTCCTGGCTGCTGGGGAAGGACGCAGCATCCCCCACCAGCACTCCTATCCTAGAGCCGCGCCTTGCCCGGCAGCCCTCCAACATTACCAACGGGGACTTTGTGACTCTCCCCTTTTCTCTCTCTTCCGGTCCTGTTAGTCACTTCTCCTTACCAGCTACTGCCTCTTTTCCCGGAGGAAAAAAAAAAAAGGGAAAGAAACCGGTAGCTCCCACCTTCAGAAGCTTTCCTTCTCCACTGCCTTTATTTGTTTATTTGGACAGGGTCGCGCTGTGGAGCCCAGGCTGGTCCTGAACTCGTCATGTAGCCCAGGGTGGCCTCGAACTCACTAGGCACTGGGATTACAGGCCTGCGCCTCCGCACCTGCACCACCACACCCTGCTCATGTTCCCGTGGGGCTACTCTGCCGCGCCCTGTGCCCCAGCCCCTGAACTTGATACTTCGTAAGTGTAGCAAAGAAATCGCCCTGTCCTGGGAGTGAAAACCTTCCCACAGATCCTGCCCAAATCTCTCCACTTCTAGGTCCCCGCTTGTGGGTAACAAAAGCCACCAGCCAGGTTTCTCTTCCAGGGGAAGTGAGGAGCAGGACCAACACCACGGGCATACAACCTTCCTCTCTAGATCCTTCTTTTAAAAAAAAAAAAAAGGCCAAAGGAAAGGGAGCGTTCTTGATGTCATGTGGGAGCGAAGCTATAAACCTGCATGTTTAGATTCAGAGCAAAGGTCAGAACAATCACTCACTTAGGGTTCTGAGATTTTCACTCCTGCGGATATCTTTATTCCTGAGTTCCCTGCAATTGAGTGGGCATTACTCGCAGTCTCTCCCCCAAGGCCCTCTTGTATGAGAGCCAGGACCAAGGTGACTGTGGTAAACTCAGTCATGTCTGACTGCATTCCAAATTTCAAAGAAAAGTTTTGGTTTCTTCTCCTGACCCTCCCCCAAACTAAACCGAGCCTGGTGGCACAGACCTGTTATCCCAGCACTCTGGGAGGCCGAGGCAGGAGAATCACGAGTTTGGGCCCAGTCTTAGCAGCTTAGAGAGATGGTCTCAAAAAAAGAAAAGAAAACTGAGGACGTAGCTCCGTGTGAAGGCACTGGGCTCCATCTCTAGCACCGAAAGAGAGAGAGAGGAGCGTGCTCCCCCCCACCCCGCTCGGGTGGAAGCACCCGTCCTCTCCGGGGCTGGGGGACAGCACCCGGGTTCGCTCAGTGTTACAGCCGCCGGTCCTTTTGCTAATCTGAACCATTTTTCATCTCTCCAAATCTACTTTTTGTCTTTGTTTTCGTAACCCGGGACTGGGAATTAATCCCAGGGCCTTCGCGTCAGCTACATCCCAGCCCTTTTTTTTGTTTTGAGACAGTCTCGCTAAGTACCTAAATCGCCTAGGCTAGGCTCGAACCAGCGACCCTCCTGCCTCAGCCGCCCAGAGAATTGTAATCCCAGGCGTAGGCCAACCCGACCATATCGTCTTTGGAAAAAGGCAGGCCCGCGTCCTGTTGCCGAGTCCCCAAGACCGGTTCTGGCGCGCAGGTGCAAACCGCCGTCGCAGCCACCTGTCCCCGCCTGGGGCCACATCCGGGCCCGCCGCAGGTGGCAGGGCGGGGCCGCGGGGATTCGCCGAGGCGCCCCGGGACCCGGAGGAGCGGCGCCGCCACGGTTCCTGGAGACGGAGGGGGGACCGCTGGGTCCCCAGACCCAGCGCCTCCCTGCCCCCCGCCGCAGGTCCCCGTCCGGGCCCCGAGGCCGCCCAAGCCCGCGCCCCTCGCCCAGCGCGCCTCACCTTTCTGACCCGCGACCGCCGCCGCCCAGAGCAGGAGCCCGAGCGCCAACACCTGCGGGGGCGCCATGCTGCGCGGGACCAACAGGGCCCGTCGGGGATGCGCGGGGACAGCGAGGGGCTCCCGGGACGACCGCACGCGCGACCTCGCCGGGGACTGCGGGGATCTGGCCGCGCGGCGGGGCGAGTCCGGGACCTGTCCTCACCTGGTGGCCCCGCCCCTCGGGCTGCCCCGCCGTGCGCGGCGCCCGCGGGGGACGGGCCGGAGCCACCGGGGGCGGGGCGAGGGGGTCGCCGGGGGCGGGGCGAGAGGGGCTGCGGGACCACTGCGGGAGGGTGCGGGGCGAGCGGGGTGTCACCTGGGGGTCAGGACAGAGAGGCTGCCCGCGGAGGAGGGCTTCCGGCCGTCGTGGGGGAGGGGAGGGGCCTCCGGGGGCGGGGCCGGCGGGCTCCGCCTATCCCCGCCTCCTGCCATCCTTATTTCCTCCGTCGGCCCCGCCCCGCCCCCCTCAGGTGCGCGCCCCTGCGGCCGCCCCGTCCCCTCCGCCCTGGCCCCCCCTTGGCCCCGACTACCCCTGCTTCCTCCCTGGTTCCGGGGAACGGGACGCCATGTGGCCTCCGGGATTTGAGAACAGGGAGACTTCCTTTTTCCTTGGAGAAGTGGTGTAGACAAAGGGGGCCGGGGTGCGGGGAGCGCGAGGGGCCTCAAAGAGGAACGTGCGAGCTAAAATGGGGCCACGGGTGCCGGGCTGGTGGCTCCGAGAGGCTGAGACAGGAGGATCGCAGTTGGTGCCCAGCCTGGGCAACTGTGAGACTTTAACGAGCCCCTCGCTCAAAAAATACCAAGCGGGCCGGGGATGCAATCCGGAAGAAGGCCCTGGGCCCATCGCCAGCACACACCCACACCCCAGTATCACATGCACCCCTACACGCCCCTGGGAAGAACGCGATGGAAGGCGACCTTTGCGCTATCCTCGGCCGCGTAACTGAGCTTCTGTGAAGCCTCTCTGGCCCTGGAGGAGTCACGGGCTCCTGCGATCTTTCCAACCCAAGGTGCTTCTCTCGGGCACAGCCGTTTTAGGGGCTGAAGAGGTAAAGGGCCGTGTTCCCTTGGAGCCCAACGGGGGAACTGAAATTCAGACTTGATGAACACTGGAGAACAATGTCAAAGAATCAGCCCTTCAGTAAAATTTAGGGACGGGGACTGGAGAAATAGTACAGTGGTGAAAGCACTTGCCCCAGTTCGAATACCCAGCAACACATAAACTGAGCTTAGCCACGCACACCTGGCGTCCGAACAGTTGGAAGGCTGAAGCAGGAGGATTGCCGGGAGCTGTAGGCCAGCTTGTGCTACAGAGAGACCTTACCTTACCAAAAAAAAAAAAAAATTAGGGAAGGTGCTGGAGGAATAACACAGCAGTTATTGCACTTGCCTAGAAAGCACGAGGCCCTGAGTTGATACTCCAGCACCACATAAAGTTGGGTGTGGTGGTGCTCTCCTGTAATCACAGCACTCCAGAGGCTGAGGCAGGAGGATTGCCATGATTTCAAAGCCAGTCTGGGCTACATAGTGAGTTCTGGCCAGCCTGGGCTACAGAGCAAGACCTTGTCTCAAAATAAATAAATAGGGATAAAGCAATGGCACAGTGGTTAAAGTGCTTGCCTTGCAAGTGCAAGGCCCTGAGTTTGATTTCCCAGCACCACATAAGGCTGGACGTGGTGGCGCTCGCCTGTTAATCCCAGCGCTCAGGAGCCTGAGGCAGGCAGATTGTCCTGAGGGCTACAGAGCAAGACCCTGTCTCAGAAAAAGAAAACGAAATAAAATAAAATTTAGGAAAGTAGGAACTAAAGGCAATAAATTATCTTAGTACAAATGAATTCCAATGATAATACACTAATATTGGTCTTAAAAAGAATCGCAATATTTGGAGCTCTTTAATAATTATTAGAGTATTAAATGTTTTGGCTGGTTCGTTTTAGATTTTGTTATTTTTCTTTTTCTGGTGGGACTGGGAATCAAGACCAGCGCTTCCACACTTAGCTACACACTCAGCCCATTTTTTAGTGTTTTTTTTTCCTTTGAGACAGGGTCTCACTCTGTAACCCAGGCTAGTCCACGCTGGCCTTGGATTTACAGCAATTCTCCCACCTCAGCCTCTCAAGTGCTGGAATTACAGGCCTGTGCCACCACACCCAGAGTTATGTGGTGCTGGGGAATTGAACTCAGGGCCTATGTGCTTACCGAGCAAGTACTTTAACGACTGTGCCATTCCTCCAGCCCACATTTTAGTTTTGATTGAAGACAGTCTCACTAAATCCCAGAATTGTCCAGGCTGGGCTCCAGCTTGCAATCCTGTCTCAGCCTCCCCACAAGTGCTGGGGGATTGCATACACTGTTCACAGACTGCAGGCAATGGCAGAAGCATTGGCAGAGGCAGGAGGCTGCTCAGGGCAGTGCAGAGAGCAGCAGGAGCTAAGCTGAATGTCGGCACACCCAGGCAAGCCAGAGCCTCCCAGGAAGAAGCTACACCCATGTGTCTTCGTCCTTCCTTTACTTAGTTCACCTCCCCGTGGGCGCCCCACCCCCGGGAGGGGCCTCCCTTCCACTTCCAGGCCCACAATTCAATAACTCACACCGGAAAGCCAGGCTGGAGGGACGGCTCAGTGGGAAAAGCTCTTGCCTTGCGAACACTAAGTCAAGTGCTAAGTACCCCAGTTCAACACCCAAGCCCCACGGAAACCCAGCACAGTGGCACACACCTGTCATCCCAGCACTTGGGAGGCTGAGGCAGGAGGATTGCCATGAGTCCAAGGCCAGCCTGGGCTCCATAGTGAGTTCAGGACCAGCCTGGGCTGCAGTGTGAATGAATGAATGAAAAAAAAAAAAAAAACACCCGAAAGCTCTGCCCCTGGACAACAGGGAAACCCGAATCTCAACATGTTGACACAATTCCTCCAGGTCAAGCCGCAGGCATCTGCCCCTTCCAGCCAGGCCCGCCCCCCAACAGCACACTTGCCACAGTTATCCCACTACATCGAAGTGCATTAGGCTTTGGGGACACTCCAGATCCCAACCACAGCAGCGTCTCAGTCTGTAACTCAAGCCAGTCTCAAATTCTCTGTGTAGCTCGGCTACCCTTCAACTCAAGTTCCTCCTGCCTCAGTCTCTAGGGTGCTGGGGTTGCTGGGGTTGCAAGCAGATGTTTTTAATGCTATTTTAATGCTATCTGTACATGTGTGTGTGTGTGTGTGTGTGTGTGTGTGTGTATTTAAAAAAACAGACAGGGTCTTGCAGTGTAGCCCAGGCTGGTCCTGAACTCACTACATAGCCCAGGCTGGCCTTGGACTCAAGGCAATCCTCCTGCCTCAGCCTCCTGAGTGCTGGGACAGGCATGCACCACACTGATTTGTGTGGTGCTCGGAAACTAACTCAGGGCCTTGAGCTCGCTTCCAAGTGCACTAACCACTGTGCCATTCCTCCAGCCCATATCTTGTTTAAAATCTTGTTTAGGCTTTTTTGTCTGCTGGTATCCATGGGAATAATGATTTAAAATAGAAACAATAGGACCTGGGGAATAAGAGCACCTGCTTAGTGAGCGCAAGGCTCTAGGTCTGACACCTGTAATCCCAGCACTTGGGAGGCTGAGGCAGGAAGATTGCCATGCGTTCAAGGCCAACCTGGGCTACACAGTGACCTCAGGACCAGCCTGAACTACCAAGCAAGACCCTTTCTCAAGAGGAAAAAAAAAAAGGAAACTTTTTTTTGGAGACAGGCTCTCATCCAGCACTCCTGAGGCTGAAGCAGGGGATCGCTGTGAGTCTGAAGCCAGCTTGGACTGGGCCATGTAATGAGTTTAGGACAAGCCTGGACTACAGAGTGAGACTGTCTCTAAGTAAATAAATAAAATAAAATAAAATAAAAATGAGCTGGGGATGTAGCTCAGTGTGAAGACTCTGAGCTCAATCCCCAGCATCAAAAAAACAAGCCTACGTCAAGATGTGTATAGGCACCAATTTCTTGAGCTGATTGTTATCATTATGTATTACAAATATAAATTAAAAGGAGAATTTTGCTTAAAAAACCTGTCAAGTAAAAGATAATGCTTTGACAATATATAATATTGAATAATAATTTAAGTGAGTAGTATGTTTTATTCTTTTGATGAAGTATAAACCAATTCATGGTTGTAAATTCTCACACCGAGACGGCCGGCAGCCCAGATGACACAGGCCTATAATCCCAGTACTCCAGGAGGCTGAGGCAGGAAGACTGCAACTTCAAGCCCAAACTGGGCAACTTATTTACTTTTTGTTTGTTTATTTTGCTTTGTTTCTGAGACAGGGTCTGGTCCTGTGGTCCAGGATGGTCCTGAACTCACTATATAGCCTAGGCTGGCAATCCTCCTGCCTCAGCCTCCTAAGTGCTGGAATGACAGGTGCATGCCTCTATACTTGGCTTTTGCCTGGACAATTTAGCAACTTAGTGAGACCCTGTCTCAAAAATAAAAGTTCAAAGTGGGCTGGAGGTTTAGTTCAGTGTGAAGGCCCTGGGTTCAATCTCTAGTACCATGGCAATAATAGTAATAGTAATGATAATTAAATAAATGACTAATACACTGTATAAGTACCTCTATAATTTGAACTTCACTTGGCACACTAAATAAGCTGATTTATCTAATCAGATAACGATTAACTTTTTTTTGAGACAGGGTCTCACTCTAAAGTCCAGGCTGGTCTAAATTCACTATGTAGCCCTGAATGGTCTTGAACTCACAGCAATACTCCTGCCTCAGCCTCCCAAGGGCTGGGATTACAGATGTGTGCCACCATGCCAGGCTTATGTGGTGCTGGGGAATCGAACTCTGGGCCTTGCGTGCTCCAAACACTATGCCATTCCTCCGGCCTCATGGCGAGCATCATAAGGAGCACCCTTTAAATCTAAACATCAACTGCTGGACTTACTTGGGGACTTTGTGAGCTGTTGTGAGGTTTGCAATGAATATTCCTAACAAGTCAGAAACGGGCTGGCAGAATGGCACAGCAGTTAAAGCGCTTTCCTAGCAAGTGCAAGGCCCTGAGTTCAATTCCCCATCTCCAAATAAGCTTGGCATGGTGGTACACGCCTGGAATCCCAGAACTCATGAGGTTGGGGCAGGAGGATAGTGGAGAATCCAAGGCCAGCCTAGGCTCCATAGTAAGTTCAGGACCACTCTAGACTACGGAGTAACACCTTGTCTGTAAAAAAAAAGAAAGAAAGAAAAAGAAAAGAAAGAAAGAAAAAAGGAACAAGGCAACCTTATTTTTCTAGTCCAGCCAGTTTAGAATGTGTTCAGGAAGCCCAACTGGCCCAGCCCTCAAATTACATACATCTCCCAAGAATAATCCGTTTGTTGTGGCTTTATTTGCAGAGAGTTCCGTTGTCATATCTGAATCTGTTACCTAATTAGGAGGAGCTTGTCCTCCTGGTTACTTGACAGCTGTTTACAAATGTTCCTGTCCCTCGAGTGACCAAGCTGACTAAATAACTGATTCACCACAGCCTCTGAGCCGTCCACATCCACGGGGCTGTTTGTTCTCACAGCTTTCGTGTCTTCTGGATTCGTCACTCCCAGCCTCAAATTACACAGGTTTAAAACGTTCTGAATCTTTTGTAGTTCTAGCACCTTATTTACTTGTAGCATTGTGCACCAAAGCCAGGGTCTCCGCTGTAAGCACCAATTCTGGTCTACTGAGGTCTCCAAGAGAGCAAACGTCATCCTGTCATGAGACTCATAAATATTCATCTTTATAGCAGTGTAACTCATAATAGCTAAGTCCTGGAAACAACCTACATGTCCATCAACGATGAATGGATAAAGAAAATGTGATAGACATGCAAATGGAATATTATACTGCCATAAAGAAAGACAGGCATGGAGCGTTTGTAAGAAATAGGGAGGCACCTTGAGTCAATAATGCTCAACGAAGTCAAGAGGAGTGGCTCAGAGGTTAAAGTGCTTGCCTAGCAAGCGCTAAGTACCCAAGTTCAATTCCCCAGCACCATGTAAGCTGGGCATGGTGGCATATGCCTATAATCCCAGCACTCAGGAGGCTGAGGCAGGAGGATTCCCATGAGCCCAAGGCTAGCCTGGGCTGTATAGGGAGTTCAGGACCATCATGGGCTACAGAGCGAGACCCTGTCTCAAAAAAAAAAAAAAAGTGGGCTGAGCCAGGAGTGGCGGCACATATCTGTAGTCTCAGCAGTCAGGAGTCTGAGTCAGGAGGATTCAAGAAGCTTGGAGCCCGGGCTGAGCAATTTAGCAAGATCTCAAAAAAGGAACACGTTACACAGTGTTAGTGATGTGGCTCCATATCACAGGCCCTGGATCCCGTGCCTCACAGCGAAACAATAAAGCGGATAAAGCTACAGGGACATTTGGTGGAGGCAGGCGTGGGGCTGGGAGAGCTGTTCGAGGAAGGATGGGGTCCCGTGTTGGTGTGGGGGCCCTCAAGGCCCATTTTGGGGGGCAGTAACTGAGGCCAAGTGGGTGCAGGACATGAAGGGGTTAGCGGAGAGCTGCTGGGCCCGGGTGAGCCGCTCGCTCTGGGTGGGGTTCCGAGGGTCACAGCCCAAAGGTTGGGTCTGGTGCAGAGCCTTGTGGCTCCGGAACCCTCTGCCGGGACAGGCGGAGGGAGCATGAGGGACCTGGAGCTGTGGGTGGGGGGAGCCGCTGGCCTTCCTCTTCCCTAATCTCTATCAGAATGAACCTTAATTAGTAATAAGTATTTATTGGGATTGGAATACAATTTAGTTATTCACCAAAGTAAAAAAAAAAATGTTTGAGACAGGGCCTTACTCTATAGTCCAAGAGGGTCCTGAACTTACGATATAGCTCAGGCTGGCCTTGGACACAAGGAAATCCTCCTGCCTCAGCCTTCAGAGTACTGGGATGACAGGCGTGTGCCACCACGCCTGATTTATGTGGTGCTGAGAAACTGAACTCAGGGCTTTGGGCTTGTTAGGCAAGCGCCCTAACCACTGCGCTATTCCTCCAGCCCCTTTTCTCTTTTTTTCTTTTCTTCTTCATCTTCTTATTTTTTAAATATTTATTTTTTTTTGAGACAGGGTCTCACTCTGTGGCCCACACTGGTCCTGAACTCACTATGGAGCCCAGGCTGGCCTTGGACTCAGGGCAATATCCGTCTCAGCCTCCCGAGTGCTGGGATTACAGGCGTGCGCCACCACAACTGGCTCATGTGGTGCTGGGGGATCACACTCAGGTACTTAGCACTTCCTAGGCCAGCGCTCTAACCACTAAGCCATTCCTCCAGCCCCCCCTCCCCTTTTTATTTAATTTTTTGGTGCTATGCATGGAATCCAGGCCTTCCCACTAACTACTTCCTTAACTCTTCAGTTATTTATTTATTTATTTAGAGACAGGGTCTGGCTGTCTCAGTTATTTAGTGCTTGACTTAAGCACTTAAACCGTTGAGCCATTCCTCCAACCCTATTTCTTATTTTGATAACGGAGTCTTGCTAGGTCACTAAACTACCCAGGCTGGGCTTGAACTTGCCATCGTCCTGTTTCAGCTTCCTAGAGTGCTGGAATTACAAGTGTGTACCACCATGCCTAGTTTTAAAAAGTTTTTTTTTCAAAGCTGGGCGTGGTGGCGCACGCCTGTAATCCCAGCACTCGGGAGGCTGAGGCAGGAGGATTGTTGTGAGTCCTTGGCCAGCCTGGGCTCCATAGTGAGTTCAGGACCAGCCTGGACTACAGAGCAAGTCCCTGTCTCAAAAAAAAAAAAAACAAAACAAAACCTTTTTTCCTTTTTTCCTTTTTAAATGCATTGTCCGTTGAGCTCAGAGAGAAAATGATTGCTTCCAGAGAATTCCCTGACCGGGAAGGGTGCACGTCAAGGCTGACGGAGCTGCACCTTCACCTCCAACTAATCAGCCCGAGCAGGGCCAGGCTTTATGACAAGCCATTACAGTGCGGGAACAGCCCTGAGACACCCGAGAGCCGTTCCCGGGCATGGCAGTGTTTGAGTTTAACTACATCTCCAACGCCACTATGTCCCTTCTCGACTTTAGCAGGAAGTCCCCTGGCCTGATAACCAGACAGGGCCAGCCAAGGACAACTCTGCAGTTCTGCCGAGCTGACAGAGCACTAACACGCTGGCTGTGCCATGGCACACTAGGGACCCAAGGGAAGGAAATGTCCACAGAAATTACTTGCCCTTTGGCTCTATCACTAGTTTTTTTTTGTTTTGTTTTGTTTTTTGAGACAGAGTCTCACTATGTGATTATGTCATCTAGGCTGGTCCCAAACTCATTCTGTAGCTGAGGCTGGCTGAGAAACCACAGCAATCCTCCTGCCTCAGCCTCCTGAGTGCTGGGACTGCAGGTGAGCGGGATGCGGGGAATCAAACCCAAGGCCTTGGGCTTGCCAGGCCAGTGGTCCAGCGCTCTGACCGCTGCACCATTCCCCCAGCCCCTTCTCAAGGTCATTTTTGTGGGCACAGCACAGTGACACGCGGTGTGGGGACCTGGAACACACGCAGGCCTCCCCGTCCAGGAGGACTTTCCTTCTGGAAGGATCTGAGAGGCCCCTGGATGGCCAAGCCGTGTGATTCCGTGAAACTCAGTGCCACCCACTTCCTTCCGTGTGGACTCCCTGCCCAGACAGGTGACCTATGACACATCCCAGTCCCCCAGCCACCCACAACAGTGCATCTGACTGACTCATCAGGTGCCAGCCTGACAAGGGCTGGAGTCGCACTGTCCCCACCCCAGGACCCTGGACTCTCGGCTGGGAGGACAGAAGGACAGGAAGCAGGGCCACAGCGCTTCACACACAGGAGGAAGAAGCACACTGAGAGTGGAGAGCATAGGGAAGGGGAGGCCGGGCCCCCCGGGGGTCCCTGCTGGCCCCTGGAAGCGGAATACGGGTCCACAGCAAAGTCTTGGGGACAGATTGGGGACCACAGCGCGTACACTTCCGGGCGGAGAGCATTAGTTAGGCTGGTACCTGATGAAAGGAAGGGTGGCATGTGGTAAGTGCCACAGAGCTGGGCGCAGTGGTTCAGGATTCTCATCTCTGCAGTCTGGGAGGCTGAGGCAGGAGGATCCCAAGTTCCAGCCCAGCCTGGGCAGCTTAGCAAGGCTGCGTCTCCAAATCAAAAATAAATAAAAGGCCTGGGGATGAATCTCAGTGGGACAGGCCTGGGCTAGATGCCTCTTTCCCCTCACCACGCCAAAAAAAAAAAGAAAAGAAAAGAAAAGAAAAGAAAAGAAAAGAAAAGAAAAAACTAGAAAGCAGGTTCAAGTTCGGGATTCCTCAGACCCCGCAGCTAGGGAGCAGCGGCATTAGCTTGATCAAGGCTTCCTGGGCCAGACGCCTGGCGCCAGCACCAGGCGGCTCCCAGGCCGGCGCTTCTCCTTCCCTGGCCACCATTCCTCCACCAGGTGCCAGCCCCGCCAGCCAGGGGGCCATAAAACCCTGTGCCCTTTGCTTACAACTTATAAAAAACGGTCATGGAAGGAAAGGGAGGGGGTCCAGGGATGCAGACACCTCCCTGTTCTCTTCCCACAGAGGTCGCCGCAAGGCAGAGGCTGGCCTGGCTTCGGGGCCTGCTGGCCTGGGACCCAGCCGCCACCCCCAGAGCCAGTTCCTAGAGAAACACACTGGGGTTACGCAGGCACACGGAAGCGATGCCAGATCCCAGAGCCATGTGTGCTCGTGTGCACAGGGTGTGGAACCCGGGGACTGTCCTGGGTGGGCAAAGGCCACGACCACTCCTTGGCAACTCATTTCCATTTTTTCTTTTTTTGGCAGTACTAGGTACTGGCCAGGGCCTCACACACTGCTCCAGCGATGTCCACACAGCAGTGTCTCCGGCTCTCTGCTGCCTGCTGTAAAAAAAAAAAAAAAAAATGTTGTAAAGCTCTGAGACCGGATCTCACTTTGTTGCCCAGAATTTGAGATCCTCCTGTCTGGCCTCCCGAGTGCTTGGGATTGGTTTACAGGTGTATGCCACCACAGTTCCAACAGGTTCTTTTGTGTGTGTGAGTGTGTGTGTGTGTGTGTGTGTGTGTGTGTGTGTGTGTGGTTCTAATGGGGATCGGGCCCAGGGACTGAACTATGTCCCCAACCTGTATTTTAGGTATTATTTATTTTGTATAGAAAGGATTGAGCCCAGGACCTTTGCATTGAGCTACATTCTAAGTTCATTTTTTGCTTTTGCTTTTGAGACAGGACCTTAATAAATCACTAAATTGCCCAGGCTAGATTCCAGCTCCAAGCTGGTCTTGCAATCCTCCTGCCTCAGCCTCTCAAAGTACTGAGATGACAAGTCTGTGCTGCCAGGCCCGGCTGGGTGGCGGGTATGAAGGGAGAATTGGTTGCACTGAGTCTGAGGTGATCCTGGTGCCTTCAGAACAGATGTTCAGGACTGTTGGAAATATGAGGGAAGCTGATGCAGGAGAATTGCTGTGAGTTTGAGACAAGACTGGGCTACATAGTGAGCTCGGGACCCGTCTGGACTTTAGTAGGAGACCCCGTCTCAAAAAAAAAAAAAAAAAAAAGAGAAGAAAAGAAAAAGAAAAATACGTCTTTGGAGCTAAGAAAGCTGCCAGACGGGTATGTGGGTAGGTCCAGGTTCGTTAACATCTACGCTTGGAGTTTTAAGCACACCTGAATTCATCGTAAGAGGAGACAGTGAAGGCGGAATATCTGGAATCTCAGCGTTCGGGGAAGAAGTAGAACACGGAGGAGAAACCGCTGGTCAGGTGAAGGGAGGCTGAGGCAGGAGGACTGCCAGTTTGAGTCCAGTGAGACTGTCTCAAAATCAAAACTAAAAAACTGATCTGGGGATACAGTTCGGCGTGAAGGCCTGGGCTCAAACACAAACCACGAATAGATACAATCCATCCCATTCAACTCTTGGCTCCTGTGCCAGGGAGGGCAGCTCAACACCCCCGGGTTCAGGCCTCTTCCGTGGAACTGGTGATCCTCCTGCCTCAGCCACCTGAGCATCTGCGGGTCCACTGGGCGGGCAGTAGTGGGGGAAGTGGGATCTCAGCTTGGCAGGGAAAGCGCTTCCTCGCGCCCCCTTGTGCCCCAGCAGGGGCCAGCAGCTGACAGCGCCGGGGTGCGGAGAGCGGAGAGAGGGGGACACCGGAGATGTTGGCCCGGGAGACCCTGCCCCAGGAAGCCGGCCGGACAGCCGGTCCCCTCCCCCGCTGTTCCCGCGTGGGCGCAGCCGGCCGCGCCGGCGTCACGGCGCCCCACCCCACGCCGCGGCCTCCTTCGGTAGCGCGGGTTAATTTTTAATACCCTGCGGGTGAGATCAAATAGAAAGACAGATACTCGGCCGCGTCGCGGTCACCCCCGCGCCCTGCGGCTTTCGACAGTCTTGCTTTGTCCCCAGGCCCCGCCTCCACCTGGCGAGGGGCGGGACCTGGAGGTCACGTGGTCCCGGCTCCGCCCCCCCCCCGCCCGCTGTTTCCCTCCGCTGCCTTGGGTCCCCAGTCTCCCAGCTCCAGACTCGGATTTCTTAGATCTCAGTGTTTTAAGGTCAGTGGAAACTTTTAAAAAGAGCGACGCGAAGGCAATTGGTTCTCTTACAGAAAGGCCGCTTCGCACGTGTGTCCGCGGGGGGGGGGAGGCGAGCAGGTTCTCCGCGCTCGGACCCGCCCCTGGAGCCGGCGTGCCCAGTCGGAGCTGGGGATCGAGCCCGCGCCTGCGCGGTGGGCTACACCCCCACTTTTTTTTCCTTATTTTTGAGATGGGATCTCACTAACTTGCCGAGTCTGGGCTGGAACTTGTAATCCTCCTGCCTCAGCCTCCCGAGTGCTGGGTGACAGTCCCGCGCCGCCGGCTTGTTCAGAATCCACCCCTTCCCTTGCTCAGGGACACCCCGCTCCTCCCTGCCCCCTCACTTACAGTCCCAAACGGTCGACAGGCGGAGCCCCGCGGCCTGATTCCGGGGGGTGCCCGGGTGACGCTGGGGAACAGCGTGGCAGGCTTCTCGCCAACTCCCTACTTTTCCTGGCTGTAACGTGAAATCGCAGTCGCCGGGCACCCCAAAGTGTGCCCAGCACCGGCTGCGCCTGGTGCCCAACAGCTGGCGTGCTTGCTGAGGAAAGAATGGAGGAGACTGGGAGGCCGAGGCAGGCAGGTTGCAAATTTGAGCTCAGCCTGGGCAATTTAACAACTTAGTGAGACTTTGTCTCGCAGTGCAAATAAAGGGGCGAGGACGTAGCGCGGTGCAAAGGCCCGGGGTTCCGTCACCAGTGCCCCAGTGAACAACCGGCGGAAGCGAAGGGGTACCCGGCCCGAGCCCGCCCGCGCCGTGACTGTCTAGGAAGAGCGCGGCCCGGGCCTGGAGGAATGGCTCAGTGGGTAAAGCGCTCGCCTAGCAGCGCAAGGTCCAGAGTTTGGTGCCGCAGCACCCCTGTGACCCCGGCACTCGAGAGGCCCTGGCGGGAGGATCGGCGCATAGTCAAGGCCAGCCTGAGTTGACACTGTGAGTTCGGAACCAGCCTGCACCGCAGAGTGAGACCCTGTCGCCCAGCCCCAAAGCAGAGGTGGTGTCTCATGACCCCCCTGGGGCTAGGTCTGAGGCAGGGCCTCCCAGAGGCAGCCTGGGCTCTGATCCGGACCCGCCTGTCTACTGAGCAGCACCGTCTCTAAATAAATAAAAGAAAATTCTGCCTGGAAACTTTTTTCAAAAATAAATAATGAAATTCTGCCTGGTGGGAACTGGGCATGGTGGTACATGCGTGGAATCCCAGCACTGGGGAGGTTGAGGCAGGAGAATCACAAGGTCGATTTCTGCCTGGGCAAATTAACAAGACCCGATGTCAAAGTGAAAACTACCAGGGTAGTAGCCCGGCGGAGAAGCGCCCCTAGCGCCAGTGCCCGGTACTGCAGCGGGGAAACCCCGCTGGAATGGGGGTCACCGAGATTCTGTGAACCAGCTTGACCGGTTTTCCTGGTGCCTTTCGATCCTGAGGCCGTTTGTTCGGGCAGCTCGATACTGGCCTGCTGCCAGCCCTTACCTCACGGGGCGGGGCACGGGCGGGGCACGGGCTGGGCGCGGAGGCGGGGAATCCAGGGCCCGAGGGTCCCCCAGGGCTGCTCAACAAAGCGTCCTCGTGCTGGTGGCTTCAGGCACAGAAGTGTGTCCTACTGGCCCCTTTCCACCTTTCCAACGTGGTACTTGTCATGTAGAGACATCGGTATGTGGTGTCGCCTCTGTGTATCCAAATTTCCTCCTTTATTATAAACTATAGGTTTATTTATTTGTGGGTTGAGCCCAGGGCCTCATTTGAGAGCTAGGCTAGCTCTCTACCACACAGGTGCATTTCTAGTCACAGACACACTTTTTTTTGAGACAGGGTCTCACTCTGCAGTCCAGGCTGGTCCTGCACTCACTATGGAGCCCAGGATGGCCTTGGACTCACGGTAATCCTCCTGCCTCAGCCTCCCGATGGTTGTTATTTGACATTTTTAAAAAACTATTTTATGTATTTATTTATTTTTAAGACAGGGTTTCATTTATTTTTGAGATAGGGTTTCTCTCTGTAGTCCAGGCTGGTCCTGAACTCTCTATGGAGCCCAGGCTGACCTTGGACTCACAGAAATCCTCTTGCCTCACCCTCCTGAATGTTGGGATTATAAGTGTGTGCCACTGCACACAGTTTATGTGGTGCTGAGAATCAAACCCAAAGCCTTGGGCTTGCTAGTCAAGCGCGTTAGCCACTGAGCTATGCCCCTGGCTGCTATTTGAACTCTTGATAGGTGCCATTCTTCCCCAGCTAATTTTTATGAAATGCTGGGGAATCGAACCCAGGGTCTTTTATATGCTAGGCAAATGCTCTAACCACTTGACTACACCAAGGCTGGAAGTTTGTTGCAGTCTGCATGGTTCTAGTGTGGGACTGACCTAGGTGCCTATGATCTCTGCCCTCCCTCAAGGCCTCTGGGAGCAAGTGACACAGGACCTTTTAGTGACTCCGTGTCTTGGGAGAGCTGGTGCCTGGGTAAACATGCCACACAGACGTGTGTCATGGGTGCAGGTAGCAAAGTCTGCCATCACCCGCTTGGGCCGGCAGTGGGCCCAGTGGAGTTTGGCCGTCTCCATGGCCCGGAAGGGGTTTCAGTCCTGTACACATGGGTGAACCTGGGTTGCTAGGATGGTGGGTTCCGGAGTTCCTTCTCAGTGCTTGGTGGGGTGGAGGGCACGGGTGTCACCCAGGAGAGACTTATGTCCGCAGTTGAGCACCAGGGTTGCCTGCCTGCCCCAACCCCAGAGAACAGCTTCCGTATGAGGTCACCGGGAGCTTGCTGGGAAGGACACTGGTTGGCCAGGGCTGCTTACCACTCCTGGCTGGGTGCCCTGGCCTCATGCCATCTGGTGAGCCTGTCCCCAGGTGGCTGGCTGGGTAGCTTCCTCTCAGAGTACCACTTAGGAACTAGGTTCCTGGGATTCTTTCCCCTGTTAGTGTGGACAGCCTGTCACAGGTGGGCAAAGATGTGGGTATTTTGGGCTGGAGGAATGGCTCAGCAGTTAAACCACGTGCCTAGCAAGTGCTTAGGCGAGCACTGTGTACCTGAGTTCGATTCTATAGCACCATATAAGCCAGGTGTGGTGGTGCATGCCTATAATCCCAGCACTCAGTAGGCTGAGACAGGAGGATTGCTGTGAGTCCAAGCCAGCCGGGCTCCATTGTGAGTTCAGGACCAGCCTGGGCTACAGAGTGAGACCCTGTCTTTAAAAAAAAAAAAAAAAAAGTTGAGTCTTTTTTTTTTTTTTTTTTTTTTTTGCTGGGCCTGGTAGAGCAGGCCCACAATCCCAGCACTCTGGGAGGCTGAGACAGGAGTATTACAGACAAGTTCAAGTCCACCTGGGCAACCTAGGAACCTAGTGAGACCCTGTCTCAAAATCAAAACTTTAAACAAAAATGGGCCAGAGATTCAACTCAGTGCAAAGGCCCTGGGCGATCCCCAGTACCGCAACAGTGACAAGGAAGCCCACAGTGAAGCCTGGATCTTTTTTTTTAAACCAAAGTAGACAGCCTCCTTTGATTTGGTCAGCCGCAGCAGCAGGTGCACCTGAGTGTGTGCACCCAAGTGACCGGTAGCACCGGTGGTGCCGCCCTGAAGTCCCAACTCCCCGGGAGGCTGAGGCGGGAGGATTGCACGCTCGCGCTCGGCCTGGCCAGATCAGCGATTTAGCGAGACCTTGTCTCAAAATTAAAATTAAAAACAGGGTGGGGATGTGGTCCAGTGCGCATGCGCCCGCATGTGGCCAAAGCAAAACAAGAACGCCGCGTTTCTCATGCTGAAACCGAGCGCGAGACCCCCGAGCGCCCCCTGCTGTCGGATCGGCGGCGGCGGCGCGAGCCCGACCGTGAGCTGCGCGTGCGCGGCCTCAAGACAATGCGGCGCGTAGGGGCTGGAGGAGTGGCGCAGCGGCTGGAGCGCTGGCGATGCGAGCGTGAGGCTTGGAGTTCGATTCCCCAGGCCCGCGTAATCGGGCGTGGCGGCGCACGCCTGTGGGAAGCAGAACCCGGTCCCTGGTTCCAAAGAGGTTACGGTCCTTAAGGTGAGAAGTGGAACTGGCACCTACACAGCCCTTCTGGGTGACATAAACTGTCAGCTAGGGAGAGGAGGACTTGGGCCTGGGGGTCTTTCCCAGAGGCCCCTGGGAAAGGGGTCAAAAGCCCAGAGGCAGGTGCGCGCGTTCTCGTGATGCCACGAGACCAGAGCTGGACTGGGTTGTGTTTGAGACAGGGTCACACCATGTGGCCCAGGCTGGCCGCGCAATCACGGCAGTCCTCCTGCCTCGGCCTCCTGGGTGCCAGGATCGTAGGCCTGCGCACTGCACCCAGCTGATGTTCCTGTGGGGCTAATTTTTACTTGAGCTACGCCCGGGCCCAGGAATGACTTATTCATGGACGGTGCCCCTGGGGCTGGGGCTCCCGGCAGTCCCCACCGCGCCGCAGCTTGAGCCCTGCCGGCCCCCCCCAGCCACATCCTCAGTTTAGGATTCTTGATTATTTGTTTTGAGACGGTCTCCCTGAGTCACCAAGCTGTGCTGGAATCGAACTGCGATCTTCCCGCCTCAGCCTCCCAGAGTGCTGGGGTCCCCGGGAACCCTCGCCTGCCCCGAGCGAGGTGACCGGGACCGAGGAAGCCCCTTCTCTGTGCTGGGACGAGCGGGGCGGGCCCTCAGCGCTGATCACGGGGTGGGGAGAACATTCCAGACCCCCCGGGGTGAGCTGACCTGAGGGGTCGAGAGAACCAGGCAGGCCCTGAAGGGGCTGCTTCCCCAGGAGCAGGAGGGACCGGTGGGGAGGCAGACAGCTCAGCGTCATACCAGCCACCTCCAGAAGCAGGGAGCATTTAAGTGTGTCCCGTGTGCTCAGGGTCCAGGGCCAGCCCCACAGGTGGCGGGTGCTCAGGAGCCCTGAGAACACCAGGAGTGTGTGTCCGCTGTCCTGGGGGGATCAGCACCCTGAGCCGGTTCCTGTGTGTCTGTGTTAAAGTCTGCAGTTCTGTATCCGGGCGATTTTTCTTGAGGAGGAGTCGATCACAGGCTCTTTGCGCTGAGCTCTTTCTGCAGCCCCCTTTTTTATCTTTTAGTTCTGAGGTAAGTCATTAAGTTGTTCAGGCTGCGCTAGGATTTGGGATCCTCCTGCCTCAGCCTCCTAGGTTACAGATGGTGTTACAGGCCCGAGCCACCAGCTCGACGTCTTGTCGTTGCCCACAGCCCAGCACTGCACGAGGGCTTACATGGGGCCTGGGAATCTAACCCAGAGGCCTGAGCTTGCTAGGCACTGCTGAGCTATGTCCCCAACCCCCATGACCCCTACTTAATATTTTTATTTAAAAAAAAACAAGGAGTTGATTTAAACAATAAGGCACTTGACTTAAAAACACTACCTAGGATTTTTTTTTTTTCATTTAAAGACTAATTTACGCCTACTTAAAGACAGATTGCCCTATAAGTAACAGCTCTGTGCTAGAAAGTTATAAAATTGTTCTTGGTTTTACAATGATAAATGAAAAACATTGAAATTCTCTAATCAAACAAGGCGTGCAAGGTTTTTTTATGTTGTCATTGTTAAAACAGTGAGAGCCAGTTAACTTACTGGCGTATACAGGTAAGAGCTGATGGGCGTGGTGGTGCATGCCTGTAATCCCAGCACTCGGGAGGCCAAGGCTGGAGGATTGCCGTGAGTCCAAGGTCAGCCTGGGTTCCATAGTGAGTTCAGGACCAGCCTGGGCTAGAGTGACACAGTGTCTCAAAGAGAGAGAGAGAGAGAGAGTTGGCAGGGCACGGTGGCACAGGCCTGTCACCCCAGCACTCAGGAGGCTGAGGCAGGGAGATCAGAAGCCCAGCCTGGGAAGTCTCTGGGCCTACCTACTGGTGTCATAAAAAATAAAAATGCCTACAGCTATGCCTGTAGCTATGCCCCAGCCGCTCCCCGTGGCGGGACAGGCCAGTCCTTGGCAAGCGGGGCTCGTCCTGAACCCATAACCCAGGCTGGCCACAGATGGTGTTTGGTGTCGGTGGCTAGCGCGCCCACCCCGGACTGCAGCTGGGCAGAGCGGACCTGCGTCCAGAAGGCGGGGCACAGCGCATCCCGGATCCTGGCCACCTGCCTCTGTCCTCACCCTGCCTGGTTCTTCAGGCTCTTGTCCACGGGAGGCGCCCTCCCTGTGTGACCCAGAAGGCACGTCCGGTCCTTGTCCCCAGCCAAGGTTAGGGCGGCCGCATGGTCCGAGACCAGCTTGACCGCGGTCTCCTGTGAAGGCCCCGCCCCGCTCGCCGCTCCAGGGCCCTTCTCTGCTGGTAAGATGGCAAGATGGTGCAGCCTGGGTCTCAGGCCTGCCAGCCCCGGTGCACGCGCACACACACGGGCACACACGGACACACGCGCACGTGCACACACTGCAGCTCACGGTTGGAAACCAGAGCAGAGTTCAGCGCCTCCACAGTTGCCAGCCCCGCTTAGGAAACACGGACAACTGTCACCTGGGGAAAGTCACCTGAGCGGCCAGACCTGGCGGCCACGTGACGCCCCGGGAGGGTGGGGCCGGGAACAGGCTCCACCTGCGTGGCTCTTGGGTTTCGTTTTTTCTGATTTCAGCACCAAAGTTTATTTTTTGTTGTTGTGTTAAAACTTATTTAAAAAATTAACTTTCACTTTTTAATTCTTATTTATTTCAAGGTCTTTCTTCACCAAGCTACATCCCCAGCTCCAGCTGCTTTTTTTTGAGACAGGGCCAGGCTGGTCCTGACCTCACACTGGAGCCCAGCTGGCCTCGGACTCATGACAGTCCTCCTGTCTCAGCCTCTCCAGTGGGATTAAAGGCGTGCGCCACCATGACCGGCTTAGGTGGTGCTGGGGAATTGAACTCGGGTATTTAGTGCTTGATCTACGCCGTTTCTCAGCTCCTTTTTATCGTGTATTTGAGCCGAGGTCTCAGCAAGTCGCTTATAGCCCAGGCGGGGCTCGAACCTGCAATCCTTCTGCCTCCGCCTCCACCGGGCGTGGCTGGTTTGCTGAAACTGTCGGAATGACGCCAGCCTTCTGGGCCAAGGCGAGCTCTGCTCCCCAGGGCCACGCGGGCGGCATGTCCCCCACCCCCTGTCGCTGCCACAGCTCTGTTTAGGGGTCCCCCACCTCCGACTCCCCCTTGAATCCTTCCCACACAGTGAAGCGGGCAGCTGGCGGTGAAGGGACCCTGCACCTGTCGCCGTATGATGGGGACAGGGGCCTGGCACCGGCAGGACCTGCGGTGATCACGTCCCCGTCCCCGCCGCAGGGTCGATCCCACGTCAGGCGGGACCAAGGAGCGCTGAGCCGGGTCGACAGCCCGTCAAGTGAAACTCCGCCCACGGTCACCGCGGCCGAAAGGGCCTTTGTCCCCACCCAGGAGGGAGGGGCCAACAACAAAGGCTGCTGTGTTGTGCCCGGCCAGGCCTGCCAAGCCCCGGGGGACAAGCTCTTCCCGGCCCGCCTCGCAGGGGCGGCAGGCCTGTGCCCAGCCGGGGCGCGGGGCGCGAGCTCGCCCTCAGTTGGCGGGTGCGGCGCGCACAGACCCCTGCCAGGCCCAGGGGACCCAGCCCCGCCCTCCGGGGCCACTTTCTGGGCTCCCTCCCCGCGGGTCACATGCCGTGGGCGTCCCGGCCGCGCCCCCACCGCGAACCACTGCAGTGTCTGCCCCCTGGCCTCTGTCCCGGCCCCGCGGGAGGCTGAGACTCCAGGCGTCCCCGCAGGACAGACGTCACCCGGCAGCCGCTGGCTGGCCTGATGGGGGTGGCCGAGGGCCGTGGGTGTCGCTCAGCGCTTAGAGAGTGTGCTTCCCGCACAAGGTTCTGGGTTCATTCCCCAGCACCCCAGAAGAGTGAGCCAGGTGGGGCCGCGCCAGCCTCTTACCCCAGCACTCAGGAGGCTGAGGCAGGAGCATTGTTGTGGGTTCGAAGTCAGCCTGGGCTCTGTGGTGAGCTCAGGACCAGCCTAAACTACAGAGCAAGTCCCTTGTCTCAAACAAACAAGCAAATAACACCAAAGTAAAAGAAAATTTGTTATTAAAACCTTCCTTACAAGATAAAATAATTATTCATGGTTTTACTGTGCTTGGCGAATGGAGTAATCCAACCCGTTCTCCTTGCCAGCCTGGCTGGGAGCTCGGCACTCAGACTGGAGGTCAGTTACTGTAACTTACACCCGCCCGGTACATCTGACACCTGCTTGACCTAGTTTCTGTTTGAGATTTGTATTTTATATTTCAAGTTTAACTATCTTTTTTTTTTCAAGCCAGGGTCTTGCTCCATAGTCCATGCTTTTCCTGAGCTCCCTGTGTAGCCCAGGCTGGCCTTGAACTCAGGGCGATCCTCCTGCCTCAGCCTTCTGAGAGCACAGGTTGAAATATCTGAGGTGAGCCAGGCCTGTGGCAGAGCTGGTAATCCCAGCACCCAGGCAGGAGGGCTGACAGTGAGTTCTCCCGGGCGACACAGCGAGACCTGCCTCGGCCGGGATGGAGCCAGGGACAGCAACAACACTGTGAGGGACAAACCCCTGTGGGTGTGAGGGCAGAGACACCCAAGCGCCATTCCTGGTTCTGCCGGGCTGACCACCCTGCAGTCCTCTGTTCCCCGCTGGCGACCGCCCAGCTGACCCACTACGCGATCGCCCAGGCTGCGGCCTTGACACGCGGGGCCCGGCGCCTGCCCTGCATGGGTACGGTGGGTGGGAGAGCGGGCTGCTGTTCCTTTTTTTTTTTCTTTTTTGCACAGGATATTGAACCCAGAGCCTTTGCATTGAGCTATGTCCCTGTGTCTTCATTTTTATTTTATTTTTGGAGATAAGGTCTCACTCTGTAGTCCAGGATGGTTCTGAGCTCACTACGGAGCCCAGGCTGGCCTTGGACTCACTGCAATCCTCCTGCCTCAGCCTCCTGAGTGCTGGGATGTCAGCTGTGTATCATCACGCCTGATTTATGCCGTGCTGGGGAATCGAACCCAGGGCCTTGCGTAGCAAGCACTGTAAACACTGAGCTAAGCCCCCTGCGCCCCCCTTCTCTTAATCCTTTTTCTCCCAAAGTCTCCAGATTGATCTAAAAAAAAAAAGTAAAACACAACTACCTTCAGTCACCTTACTGAAATGTCATTTAAAAAAATTAACCAGGCCTCATAGTGTGGGCCTGTCATCCCAGCCTTCTGGGAGGCTGAGGCAGGAGGATCCCGAGTTCGAGCCCAGCCCGGGCAGCATGGAGACTTCGTGAGAGCCTGTCCCAAAGCCAGAAAATAAAAGGGCTGAGGATGCAGGTGGAGGCAAAGGCCCTGAAAAAGTGGCGCCTGGGCATATAGTTAAGTGCAAAGGCCCTGGGCTTTCTCCCTAGCACCAGCAGACAACACAATTAAATGCTTCTCTCAGAGGAAGTGGCTAAAGCCAAGTGCCACACGCGGACCCCGGACGCGGTGCCCCGGAACTTCCTGTCCTCCACTCCAGTGTCGCTGGCGGCCCCCACTTCCTTCCGCGTTAGCCCCTGCCCGTGTCTTCGGTGCTGTCGCAGCCTCAGCAGCTTCTCCTTCAGAGCCGTGCGGGGCGTGGTACCCCCGATTCCGGGATGGGGTCCTGAGGACCCTGTGAAGTTTCTGTTCTTGGGGGGGTCCCCCGGGAGGAGCAGCGGAGCGGGCTTTCTTTTGTCGGTACATATTTATACGACAGGATAACCGCCTGCCACGGGAGTTGTGGGGTACACACGGGGGCCACGTGGTGGTCTTCCCTCCTCGCCCCGGATTCCTGTCCCACCTCCCCAGAATCCACCTTCCTGTCTCTTATCCTCTTTTATTTTGCTCTTAATTTGTATTTTGTGTTTCTTTTTTCTTTCTTTTTTTTTGGAGTCAAGTTCTCACTTTGTCATCCAGGCTGGCCTTGGACTCACATGGAGCCCAGGCTGGCCTCAGACTCACAACAATCCTCCTCTCTCAGCCTCCTGGGATTACAGGCATGTGCCACCATGCCCGGCTTTTGTAGTGCTGGGGAATCAAGCTCAGGTACTTAGTGCTTGCTAGGCAAGCACTTTAAACTGCTGAGCCATTCCTCCAGCCCATATCTATCTATCTATCTATCTATCTATCTATCTATCTATCTATCTATTTTTTTTGGTGGTAGTGGTGCTGGGCACGTGGGGATTGAACCCAGGGACTTCGCTCTGAGCTACACCCCCCAGCCTTCTTTATTGTTTGATACAGTTGATCTTAGCCAAAAGGCCGAGAAGCGATTTTTATTGTTTGAGTTGAGGTGTCCCGAAGTCACTAAGTTGACCTGGCTGGGCTTGAACGAGTGGCCATCCTGCGTCAGCCTCCCAGAATGCTGGGATCCCAGGAAAGCATCACCTCACCTGCTAAGGCGATTATCTCTAAAGCCAGAAGGTTCTAGAACAGGCAAAGCTGTCTTCCAGTGGCGCTTGGTCCTCGGGGTGGTCTGGACTGAAAACACAGATTCTACCTTCCAGGTGACATTCTACTGTCCATCGCGGCCCCTAGGTGAGCCCCACCCTGGGAGTGCACATACACAGACCCCCCATCCTGGTCACACTGGGCTCCCAGTGGCCTCATTACAAAGCACGTGTGAAGTTCAGCCTTGCCCGGCTGCTGCTGCCCTTCTGAGTGTGGGCTCGCCCGGCTGGTCCCCAGACTTCCTAGTGGGGCTGTCCCGCCCAGTGACAATGACCCAAAGGGCTGGGCTCATGTCTGGGGTGGGGACTGACTCTAGGTGTGCACCGTGGCTGGGAGAGGTGGGCAGTCCCGGGAGCAGGAGCTCAATCTGTGTGGGGCCCAAGTGTTCAAGCTGCCCTTCCGGCCTGGGTGCTGGTGAGAAATTATTACCAAATGACACGTGCACGCGGGCAGGGCGTTTGCATCCGTGTTTGGTGTGAGCAGAGCTGGTCCCAGTGACTTGAGAGTAGGAATTCCAAGCTTGGGAGATGCCGGGGGAGGGAAGGGCCGTCCCTTCCCAAGTCCTTGGGCTTTTCATTGTGTGGGTGTGGTTGGCGGGAGTTTGCTGGGGATGGAACCCAGGACCTTTGCACTACCTTACATCTCCAACCCATTTTATGGCTTATTTATTTTTGATGTCTGAGACAGGGTCTTGCTAAGTTACTATGTTGCCCAGTCTGGGCTTGAACTTATGATCCTCCCGCCTCAGCCTTCCAGATGGGTAGGATTACAGGCCTGCGCCACCGGGACTGGCTCCTTGGGCTTTTCTGACCCTGTGATACGGGCTACGTACCTTCTGTTTTCTGTCCACTGCCCAGGACCAGGCGGGGGCGCTGTGTTCCTGGCTGCTGGGTTCCCCTCCAGGCACAGGATGCAACCTTCCCCTCTGCGGAAGAGCCTGGGCCAGGCCCTCCGGAAAAGTTCTGAGTTTGAGTCTTTTTTAACAGTATGCCTGTAATCCCCCCTCTCTAATAGGCTGAGGAAGGAGAACTCCAGGTTTGAGCCCAGCCTGGGCAATTTGGTGATCCAGTGGGAACACGTCTGAAAAATCAAGTTTAAAAGGGGCTGGGAACACAGCTCAAAGGGTTCAATATCTGGTGCTTAAAAAAAAAGTTGGGAAAGGTGTAGTCCTCAGGTACAAATGGATTCACTATCTATTTACTTACTTGAGACAGAGTCTCACTGTAGCACAGGCTGGTCTCAAACTCACTATGGATCCGTTGGACTGGCCTTGCACTCATGGCAATCCTCCTGCCTCAGCTTCCCACGTGCTGGGATTACAGGTGTGCACCACCACACCTGGATTTATGTGGTGCCCAAGAATCGAACTCAGGGCCTTGTGCTTGCAAGGCAAATTCTTTAACCACTGTGCCACTCCTCCAGTCCTAGGTTCGCTATTTAACCCAGGAACTCCACCTCTCAGTAAACACATAAAAGAACGGGAGGCAGGGAATCCTATGTGGTGCTGGAGATCAAACCCAGGGTCTCATGCCTGCTGGGCAAGACGTAATCCCAGGCGGAGACCAAGGGATTGAAAATATATTTGTACCATCATTTGCATGAGGATTGTCCACCCAGCAAAAAGGAGAAAGCCACCTGATAAACAAAACAGTACGTGTGGACAGAAAGAAGGAGAAAAGGGAGGGAGTATTACTCAGCCTTCAAAAGGAATAACATTTTGCTCCATGCTACAGCAGGGACGGGTCTTAAAGGCATCCTGCTAACCAAAATAGAGTGCTGATTACCGGGAGCTGAGGGAGGGGCTAATGCCGTTACCGATTTTCTGGGTACAGAGTTTCAGCATGAGATGAGGCATTCTGGAGGTGGGCAGAGGCTCTGTGGCATGACGTGGTAAACAGACTACATGCTACTGAACTGCACATGTAGAAATGGTGAAAGTGCAATGGCTCATCTCTTATCCCAGCCCCCAGGGAAGCCGAGGCAGAAGGGTCACCAGTTTAAGTCCTGCCTTCATTTTCAAAGCGAAAGTAAAAATAAGGAGGACAACATAAGGAAGAAAGAAAGAAGGAAACCAGGTGTGGCAGCGCACAACTGCGATCCCAGCACTCAGGAGGCCGAGGCGGGAGGATGGCCGTGAGTTAGGGCCCGCCTGGGCTACACAGTGGTTTCAAGTTCAGAACCAGCCTGGACCACAGAGCAAGACTTAAAAAAAAAAAAAAAAAAGGAAGTTGGGCGTGGCCGCCTCCGGAAGGCAGGCTTTATTCGGGCTCGGCTGCTGGAGGTGGTCTGGGTTCCTCAGTACGAGATGGAAATCATTTTCTGCCTCCATCGGTTCCCAGGTCCCCTGGTTATATTCGGCCAAAGTCCCCTGGTGGCTGCTGTCTGTAGTTTGTCCGCCCCCCACCGTTTCAAGGCAGATCGCAAAAGAAGCACGTTTTGAAACGCGGAGTCTGAGATCCAGGCAGCCGCGGGATGCAGGCGGAGCCGGGCGCGGCCTGCCCAGGCGCCTTGGATTTTTGTGACCTTCACGCCGGGCGCCATCTTCGGCTCATTTTTATTTTGGATTTTGAGATAAGGTCTCACTAAGTTGCTAAGTTGCCCAGGCTGCGTTTGAATTTGCCCTCGTCCTGCCTCAGCCTCCCAGAGTGCTGGGATGACAGGCCTGTGCCACCTGGCACCTCTGAGATAAGCGTGAGCAAGGCACGCGGGGTCACTGGGGTGGACGCACCAGCGCTGGGACCCCAGGCTGGCTTCCTGGGGCCAGAGGCTCCCCCAGCTGGGCGGCAGGGCTGCCCTGAGCACCGCCTCGGGGGTGGGAGGTTCGCTCTGGTCTGTAACTCCTTCACTCGGCAGGGACCTGATTCAGTGTCCTGGGGACATTTCGGCGTCTTGAGCCTTCCAGGCTGCGGTGCGCCCAGCTTTCAGGTGCAGGGCAGTTGAGGAAGTGGATCAAGGGTCTCTGGTCTGCTGGGTGTGGTGGTGCCGGCCCGGGGCAGGGAGGCCGAGGCAGAAGGACTGCAAACTCAAAACTCGCCCAGGTAATGAGGCCCTGGGCCCAATGAATCACTCAGTGAGTGAGTAAATTGGCTAGTAAGGCAGGCCCGGCGCAGCTGTGTGGGCGGCGTTCCCAGCCCTGTGGGAAAACCCAGCAGGCTAGCCAGCGACAGCCCCGCTGCTGGGAGCCGAGACCCCCAGAAGGGCCGGGGTCCCGAGAGCGCCCAGCTTCGCCACGCGCGAGTGCTCAGGGCAGACCAGGTCAGGGAAGCCAGGCTTCCGCGACGCCGGCCCTGGGACACGGATGGCGCTGTCACCTGCTGGGTGGCCCGCGGAGGCGGGGACGGGCAACGCCCACTGCCCGCCACGACCGGGCCGGTCAAACGGTGAGCTCCCGGCGCTTGGGGACGTCCCCGCTCAAGAAGGGGCCTCCCGGGACGCCTTGCCCTGTCCCCAAATAGAACCCCTCCTGTTCCGCCTGCGCGCCACGGGAGCAAGTGGAGAGGGCGCCAGGCGCGCGCGGATGCGATGGAGGCGCCGGGCGCGCGCAGATGCGAAGGAGGTCCCCGGGCGCGCGCAGGTGCAGTGGAGACGCCGGGCGCGCGCAGGTGCAGTGACGGTGCCGGGCGCGCGCGGTAGAGGGCGCACGTTAGCTCCCGGCTGCCCCTCTCCAGGCTCCTCCCCGGTCCGCAACATTGGACCAACAACTGGCAGCCCACCCGCTTCCCGAAGGCCTTCCGAGTCTGGTCCCGCCACCCTGGGCCCGACCTCAGCCCCAGGTATAACTGCCCGAAGCCAACCTAGTCCTGCGCCCTCGGGCCGCCATGGGGCCCATGCATTCCTGAGCCAACGCCTTTATTTTCCAGGAGGGCCGGGAAGAGGCGGTCGTGGCCCAGGCTCCAGGATGGGAGGCCGGGAGGTTCTGTGGACTGACGGGTGGGAGGCCGAGGCCCCTGCGAGGCACTTGGCCAGACCCAAGGTCACAGCTCAAATAAGGAAGGAGAAAAGTCACCTGCCCGGGTGACTTCTGCACGTAGTGGCTCGTGAAACAGGCCCAAAATTTGCCCGAGACCAGCGACTTCCCCTGGCTACACGGGCCTGCTGCTGATGCCCGCCTCTGTCCCGCCCAGGCCGGCTTCCCGGCCTCCCGACATGCCCTTTCGCTCGCCCACACGTCCCGGCTGGGCTCTGTCCAGATCCCTCATCCTGGCACCGAAAGTGCTGCAATCGTACCCCACCCACCACAGGGCGTCGGCACACAGCATGTGCCACGCTGGCACCAGGGTCACTGAGAGCTGAAGGTCGCTGAGAAGGAAAAATGTAATAAAGGCCTGGGTCCTCCCGTATTTGCCAGAGATGTCCCTGCCCTACTGGAAGGACAAAGGTGGGTCACAGAAGGCGACTTCGACTAGCGGCCTGGAGATGGCACCAGAGGAACCTGCATGACAAACGTCACCAAGCTCCTGGCTTTCCGCCCCTTCCCCGGCCCTGTTTCCAGTCCCGAAACTTCCTGGAGACTCCGCGTTCTTTCCCTGTCTTGTTACCTCTCCAGAACTGCACTGTTCTTTGTGGGAGTTCTCCGCCACCTGAGGCTTCCTCTTCTCGGGTGCCTCCCTGCCTGCCTGGTAGTGAGCTGCCAGGCCTGGCAAGAGCCAGCCCGCCCTTTCATCGTGAGGAGGCAGGCCTGTCACCCCAGCATTCCGGGAGGCCGAGGCAGGAAGATCCAAAGCTCAAGCCCAGATGACGCAACTTGCTGAGACCCTACCTCAAAATCAAAAATAAAAAAGGGCTGGGCTGGGGGGGGGGGCAGAGTTAAAGCACCTGCTTTGCATGCACAAGGCCCTGGATTTGATCCCCCAACATCACATAAATATTATCTGGGTGTGGTACCCTGTAATTCCAGCACTTGGGAGGCTGAGGCAGAAAGACTGCCCTGAGTTTGAGGTCAGCCTGGGCTAGGCAGGGAGTTTAGGACCAGCCTGGACTACAGAGTGACACCCTGTCTCAAAAAACAAAAGCTTTTGGAAGGTGGAGTCTATTTTTCCCTTCAATTCATCACCCCTTTACTAAGCACCTACAATATACCAGGTATAATGTCTGGCATATAAGGTCCCTAAGGAATCTAAGCCTTTGCAGCTGAGGAGGACAGATGACAGGGGCTGTGACCCCATTAGGAAGTCCTCACTGAGAAAGTCCCAGAGGAAGTCTTTCCACAGCCCTCGGGGTCCTGGGTAGGAAGCCGTCCTGGTCTCCCAGGGAGTGGCTGCCTACTCAGGAATGCACCAATCACCGGTACTCGCCCTTCTTCCTTCCTTCACTTGGTAAATATTTGTTGAGTCTTCCTTTGTCCCGGTGAATCATGGGATTGGTCATTCTACAGCCCTCTGGCTGCCTGTGTGCACATGCGCGCGTGTCTGCACCGGCTGTCCGGGGAACTTGGCGTCTGAGATGTTTCATCGTCACTTCCTGTTCAGAGTCATGGGTTCTCCTGGAGATGGTCTTGGGAGAGACAGATGGGTGCGGCAAGAGCGAAACCATGGCCGTCGCGAAGAGGAGGCAGTCAGCCTGCGGGCAAGGTGCCAGGCTGCTTGTGGTTCACCTTGGGACAACCTGTGCCCTTTAAAGTCCTCTCCTGTGATCTCGGGTTTTCCCAACAGCCATTCACTGCACTTGATGACAGTTCCGTGTGCTGGGGTAGGGTGTGCACTTCATGTCCCAGTCCGATTGCTACCTGGAAGTAACTCATCTGTCGCGTCTGTCTCACCTGAGGTAAGTGTGGTGCAGGAGTGAGGCACTTTTCCATGTTAAGCCCACCGAATTGCTACAACCTGCTGAAAAAGGCACTACCACTATTGTCCCACTCGGTTGGCCACATTCTAAGACCCACCCACTTCTTCTAGGCTGAACCAATCAGAGTGCAGACTCCGGGTCGGGCTCTTAGACTCAAGGCCCTCCCACCGCCCCCACCGAGTTCCGCCTGTTGGCTGGGGCGCTTTTCCCCGGGTGTCTGGTTCCTCCGGTTTCTGTGGACCACCAGGGTCTGAGGCATCCCACAGTCAGGTGGCCACCGTGACGGTGGCAGCTGGACCAGCCTCGGCCACAGGGCCCAGAGCCCGGCCTTAGAGGGAGGCGTTCTGCTGCCGCTTCGCGCTGTCAAGTGCTGTGGCCTATGGGGAAGGAGGAGTGACCCTGCCCTGAACCCACTTCCCGTGAGGTCACAGAAACAGGAACTGATGATAAATGGGGCTTAAGAGTGATCCGGCACGATGATGCCGGCCTATAATCGCAGTGCTCTGGGAGGCCGAGGCAGGATAGTCGCCACTTCTAGCCCAGGCTGGGCAGCTTAAAGACAGGTTTTGAGATTGTGTCTCAAAATCAAGACCAAAAAATGTGCTGGGGACGTAACTCAGTGTGATGGCCTTGAGCATGGCATCCTGAGCACCTAAGAAAAAAATATTACAAAACAAGCGTTAAAAAAAATGCCAGAGGGTAAAGCAATTGTCTGCCGCTGCCTGTGGCACATTGACTGGGGTTTTCCCCTTCCGCTGCGTGTCCCAAGCACTTGGGAGCTGACTGGCTCGGTTTAGCCAGACGTTTGTTTCTCCTTACCACCGTCCTGGTGCTGCACGGTCGCGGGACTGACTTCCTGATGGGTGGACCGCTCACCGGAAGTCGAAAGAATACATGATTTATGTGTCTGACACAAAAACAGCAACAAAATTTCTTGGGGTTGAGCCTACGCCTTCACACTGAGCTTTGTCCCTAGCCAATTTTTTATTTGGAGTCGCTAAGTTGCCAAATTGCCCAGGTGAGCTGGAACTAGCAAGCCTCCTGCCTCAGCCTCCCCGAGTGCTGGGATGACAGGCCAGCATCACCAGGCTGGCCTCTGTAACAAAGCCTTAACCACAGATTAGTCTCTGCCCAAACTCATATCTCTCAGGTGCTCTCTGTTTGACCTCACTCTGGGGTCATCATCCCGCAGTCTCCAGGCAGCTCAGGGTCTTGGGCAGTAGGAAGTTCCCAAAGAGCTCACGGCCTGAAACAGATTGCAGGCCTTCCTGCCTCCGGAGCTCGTCTGCCCAGCGAGGCCTGAGCACCAGGGTGGAGCCTCCACCAGTGGAGACAGGAAGAACCAGTGGAGAGAGAGGTTGAAGGTGGCAGATCCCTGACCCCACAGAACGGGCTTGATTGACAGATGGGAGCCGGCAGGATCCCAGCGCAGAGGGGCCAGGGTGTGAGGCGACTTGGGGTCAGGAAAGCTGGCATGCACACGCAGTAGTAGGTAGCAGCACTTATCCAAACAAACAAGAGCGCCATCGAAGAGGTGTCACTGCGTCTGGAGGGTGATGAGGCCTAGGACGGGCACCTGTCCTGCAGGAGGGGGCCCTGGTGAAGCCGCGGCTGGCTGTGCTACACAGTCCTCAGCAGCCATTAGCTGCTCTCCTATAAAACAGTGACCTGTCCTGGGGAGTCGCCAGGATAAGGTGCTAAGGAGTAAGAACAAAGGTGTCCAGGGAGAGGCTTGTCACCCAGGCCACACGGCCTGCGCTTGTAGGATCATAGTGCCGACTGTCCGCCACCTACATGAGGACACTTTGCTGCGGTTCTCCTCCTAGTTCCAGAATCTTCTTTCCCCTCCTGCGTGTGTGACCATACCTGTGATGCCCCTTACGTTCTCGTAGGAAGAGGGCACCTGGGAATCAGGCTGCTTTCTTGTGGGCTCAGCCAGGGCCGTTGCACACAGGGTGGAAGGGACGGGCCGTGACACCCCACGGTGCCCAGAGCGGCCATGGTGGCTTGCTCCACGCACCTCAGCCTCACCGCCAGGTCACCTCCTCTGCCACGCCCTCTCTGGCCCCTCCCTTTCCTTGTGTGCTCCTGCCACGGTTGTTCTTAATGTTCAACTCTGTCATCCACAGGTCGTCTCTGGCCCCCTGTGCTACATCCTGCCTGACAGTCCCCACATCATCTCCTGAATGAATCGCGAGTCTTGGAGCAGAGGAGCTCCGGGCAAGCGACCGATGGGGTGCCCTTTCCTAGGGGCACCATGTGGTAGGTGATGGGGAGGGGGGAGGACCTGGGGGTCTGGTGAAACTGGCCTTGCCCTGCTGGGAACCCTGCCTTCTCACTCACACCCAGGCCGTGCCTCTTGGGTGCTGGCAGCCTTTTGGGAAACCTGGATCTGTATGTATTTCACATCTGGAAAACTTTCGACAAAGATGGCGCTTGGAAACCTGGCTCGGAGGCCCCAGGATGGCAACCTAATTACGGTCCTTTTAATAGCTCCTTGCGGGCTCGGTCGGGGACATCTGTGCGGCTGCACCTTCAGGGAGGGGTATTTTTAACACCACGAGGCCACGGAAGGAGACTTCTGGAGGCCGGAAGCCGGCCTCTGTGTCCCCTGCCCCGGGGCCCAGGGGAGCCTGGTGCTGTCCCCATGTCCACTGTCTGCCCTGCACTAGCAGAGCCAGGCTCCGTGTCACCAGCAGAGGGGCCTTGGATTCTTAAGAAGGGGTCATTTTTCTTTTAAAATCTTCCCTTTTTTGTTTTCAGAGAGAAAGTCAACATGCCAGGTCAGCTTGGCTCAGCTTTCCTTGTGAGTGTCACCAGCCCTCGTGTTCCCCTGGGGACCCATCAGCCAAAGCCCCCTACTCCAGCCATGCACCCCAGCCAGACCTGACCCCACCCCATGCCCAGAGGGTCCCCTCAGAGCCCTGCATGCCAGGGGACAAAGGAGGAGAAAAGCAAGGTGCCAAAGCCCGGGGCTGAGGCGCCGAGGGGGACTGTCCTGGGGACCCTGGGATGGAGGGGAGAGCAGACACCTGGGAGCTGGCTACCTCAGTGTGCTCAGCCCCTCCTCCGCAGCTGAGCCCCGGAGGGAAGAAGGCCTGTTGGAGCAAAAACAATGCTGCGTCCGCCCTCCTGTGTCAGCGTTCCCACGGGTCACACATGAGCTCCATCCCCAGCCCTTTTTATTGATTTTCAGACAGAGACTTCATAAGTCACAAAGTTGCCATGCTGGGCTTGAACTTGATCTCCTCCTGCCTCAGCCTCTGAGGGTGCTGGGATGACAGGCCTGGGCCCTGGGCCCAGTAAGAGTGGCCCTGGCACAGGGAAGCACTAGGGGTTTGGTCCTTGGCCTAGACCCTATGTGCTGGACCGGAAGCTGCTGCTGAGCGGGAGGGCCGCATGGCAGGCTGGCACCGAGCATGCCCACCCACACCTGGGTTATTTTAACACCGGCCGCTTTTCTTCTCTAGAAATGCTCAGCGTAGACAGAAGCGCTGAAGTGCCCGAGCCCAGGGTGAACGTGGAGCCGGGATGCTCCTGTGCCAGCCCGGCCCGGCCCCTTCCCCTTCGGCATCAGTCCCTGGGGCTGCCCATTTATTTCAGTCCTGGAGAAAGGGAACTGGACTGTTGCGGCTTGCTTCAGGCCCCATAGCCCTTGGTGTGGTGCTAGTGCCTGAATGTACTGTGGACCTTCAGACTACCTGCCCTTCTGCGTGAGGCGGGACTGTGTGGCTTTCACATGGGGCCCTGGGGTCCTGTGAGCCTGTTTCAAAATCATAAATAAACATGGCTAGGAGCGTACCTCAGTGCAAAGGCCCGGGGTTCAGTCTCCAGGACAACAAACAACAACAACAAAACAAGAATTGAGGCCAGGGCGACGCACGTGCTCATGATCCCAGCACTTGGGAGGCCGAGATGGAGGGTTGTGAATTTGAAGCCAGTCTGGATTACACAGAGTTCAAGTTCAGCCTGGACTGTATAGCAAGCCCTTCTGGGTCACACACAAACACGCACACACAACACACACATAGCAAAACTAAGGGAACAAACCATTAATGGGCATCAAGACAGGAACATCTCAGGGGCATGGGGAGAGCGGGGAGGAGGCCAGGGCACCAAACATGGCGGCTAAGTCGGGGCCAGGGTGGACTCGCCCCGCTGACAGTCTCCACCGGGTCACGACACAGGTAGTCAGGCAGCGTTGCCACTGTCCCGTTACTCCCTCGCATGGAGTCCGCAGCATCCCTCAGCTCATATGAGCCTGTCAGTGCCCTCAGGAGAAGTACCAGCCTCAGTTTCCCTATGAAGAGAAAGCTTCCAGGGCCAGGAAGCAGAGGGGCTGGGGTCAAACCCAGCAAGCCAGGCCTGCGTCCCTTGGCTGTGCACGCCGTCTGCAGAAATTCCACTAATACAGCAGAAAATGAAGTAGTCTCTCACTCTCTCTCTTTTTTGTGAGACAGGGTCTCGCTCTGTAGCCCAGAGCTGGTCCTGAACTCATTGTGGAGCCCAGGCTGGCCTTGGACTCATGGCAGTCCTCCTGCCTCAGCCTTTCAAGTGCTGGGATTACAGACTTGTGCCACCACGCCCGGCTTACGGGATGCTGGGGAATCGAACTCAGTACCTTGGGCTTGCTAAACAAAAGCTCTAACTGCTGTGCCATTCCTCCAGCTCTCCCTTTCTTGTGGTACTGGGGATCGAGCCCAGGCCTTCACCTTGAACTATATCCCCAGGACATTTTTTAAAATTTTTTTGATTTTGGGACAGAGTGTAACGGACTCCCTAAGTTGCCCAGGCTGTTCTTGAATTTAGACTCCTCCTGCCTCAGCCTCCTGAGTAGCAGAGTTCACAGGCCTGAGATGCCCTGCCTGGCTTTTCTGTCTCATCTGAAGGGACCCTGAGGCTCTGGGGACTCGGCCTGCCCTCTCCTCCCCTCTGTGTGCTCATCCTTATTGTTCTGCTCTTTTTACTCAGACGCCATCTTGATTTATTTTTAATGAGACCCAGACGCTGTCCTCTGGCGTACTCGACACCATACACCGGTTCACCCCTGCGCTGCCCAACTGCCGTGACCCACACTTGGGACTGTGCGGAAGGTGGCCCTGCGTGCTGCCCCAGGTCTGGCTCCACAGGAACCTGATCCCAGCCCACTGCATTTTCCACCATCCTGCTGCTTATCTGTGGCTTCTGGAATTCCACACCCGCGTGACCTCCGCCCTGACCCACGCCTTGCCCCTGAGCCGGCAGGGTCCACTCAAGTTCCCCGCGTCCCTGCCACCGCTGCCACCTGAGCTGCTGGCCCCTCGGCTGCTGCACGTGTGCTCCATCTTCCAGCCCCTTAGGGCTGGCACCATTGCAAGGCGGAAGAGCCAGTCGGCAGGGCCTCTGGAAGTGGGAGAGGTGAGCCAGCCTGGTGGCATCCAGCACTCTGGAGGCTGAGGTAGGAGGATGGCAAGTTCCAGCCCAGCCTGGGCAACTTGGTGACTTAGTGAGATCCTGTCTCAGAATCAAAAATAAAACCAGGGGGCTGGAGGAATGGCTCAGCGGTTAAAGCACTTGCCTAGTAAGCGCTAAGCACCCTAGTTCGATTCCCCAGCACCACATAAGCTGGGTGTGGTGGCACACACCTGTAACCCCAGCACTCGGGAGGCTGAGGCAGGAGGATTGCTGTGAGTCCAAGGCCAGACTGGGCTCCGAAGTGAGTTCAGGACCATCCTGGACCACAGAATGAGACCCTGTCTCAAAAAAATAAAAATAAAATAAAATAAATTGGGGGCTGGGGACATGGCTCAGGGATGAGAGCGCCTGCCTAGGGATCCTGAGGCCCAGGTTCAGTCCCCCAGCAGCACATACTAGCTGGGTGTGGTGGTGCATACCTGTAGTCCCAGTACTCTGGAGGCTAAGGCAAGAGGATTGCTGGGAGTTTGAGGTCAGCCTGGGCTGCGTACTGAGTTCAGGAGCAGCCCGAACTCCAAAGTGAAACCCTATCTCCAAAAATAAACAAGCAAATAAATATGTATGAAAAATGAGCTGGGGCAGGAGGCTTGCTGTGAGTTCAAGACCAGCCTGGACTACAGGGACTGGAAAGGCTCCCACTGGGGCAGCGCCCCACTCCCCAGGCATGCGGACCCAGGGTGACGCTCTTGGAGAGGCCTGGGGGGGGAGGGGACGGAGAGAGGTCCCTAAACCACAGCGTGTGTGACCCACAGAAATGCCACAGCAGCCGCCACAGCCCAAGAACCTAGTAGGTCACAGGTCCAGGTGGCGGGAGAGAGACCCCAGCAGGATTCCAGCCCCGCAGCCCCCTCAGCCCGGCATCTTGGGCATCACTGCGACCCTGAGTGGCTTTGCCTGGGCCGGGGCCCCACCATGCCTGCCAGCCTCATCCTCCCCCTGACTTAGTTTCCCCTGGTCCTTGTCCCCTGCTTCCTGACATCTATGCTTCCTTCTGGCTGATGTGTGATCGTGGGAAGTGAATGACTAACACCCCAGTACTGATGGTAGACTCCGGTTGTCTGAGGCTGGGTGCTCAGCCTTACACAGACACTGTCATAGTCAGTTCTTACAGACCTTGCGTCACAGGAAGAAAGGGAACTGAGGCGTGGAGCCACTCAAGCCCCACCACAAATGAATGACACGAGCAGTATCAACCCCTACAGTGCTCAAGCCTAAAGTTTTGTTTGTTTGTTTGTTTGTTTGTTTTTTAGAGACAGTGTGACAAGGTCTCAATGGGTCACCCACGGGGGCTTCAAACTTGCGATCTTCCTGCCTCAGCCTTCCAAACCCTGGGATTACAGGGAAAGCGGAAGCTTTTAACCAACTCTGTCCTTCAAATCAAAGCAAGCCAGAAGCTGGGCGTGGAGGACTTGCTTAGCATCCACTAGGCCCTGGGTTCCACACCCAGCACCGCAAAACCCGAGAGAAAAGGCAGAAGGGAGACTCAGAGACGCGAGTTGGTAGCGTGATGTCACAGAGCTCAGGTGCGCGGAGCTGGGAGGGGAACCAGGGGAGTGTGTCCTGGAACCTGAAGCTCCCTGACTTGCGGTGGCTTGGTGGGCAGTGGGATGTGGGACAGCCCACGAGCAGCCTTCATCTCCGCTGCTGGCGGGGAACTGGTTCCTCAGAGCCCACCTAGGGTTCGGCTTCTGTTGACCTAGCTGGGTCCGAGGACTTTCCAGAACCTTCCTCCAGTGGGACTTAGATGAGCAAGGATTTGTGGCCACTCCTGAGTGCCTGCACTGTTTCTGGATACCAGCAGAAGAGACAGCTTCCTCTCCTCCTCGTCCTATCAGTCTAGGCTGGCCTCAAACTTGCCATCCTCCTGTCTCAGCCTCCTGAGTGCTGCGATTCCGGACACGAACCGCAACATTCAGCCAAGTCCTTTATGACCGCCTAGCGGCTGAGTTTTCTCCAGGCCATGGCATGTAGAGGCTTTGGAGTAGGACAGACTGGGGTTCAGTTTCTCCTGCTGCTCGCTAGCTCTGGGCCTTAGTCACCAGGCCCCAGTTTGTCCAGCCTGTGAACCATCAGCCTCATGAAGGTGACTATGGGAATGAAGGGGGATAGGGCGCGAGCTCGCCCCAGTGTCCAGAGGCTGGAGGCTGTGATCTGTCCATGGTATCGTAAGACCAAAGAGCCAGCAAACCTTCGGGCCGCACAGACTCTTCCCAGAATTCCCTGCTGGCCACAGGAGAAAGTTAGGTCTTCTTTGCCTGGCACTCAAGGCCTCCCACACAGAGCCACACACCACTAGCCATGTCTGGCTACCATATTGGGCAGCCCAGCTCTGCTCACTTCCCTTGCTGCAGCAGGCCGGGGGGCGGGCGCAGTCCTGTTGTAGGTGCTCTGTAGCCCCCCAACCTGAGATCCTCCGCCAGGTTCCCCGGGGCTGTAGGAGGAGCAGGGAGGGCAAGTGCCCTTCCCAGGAGTGAAGGGCAGGCACCACCAGGGCAAGGAAAGGAGCCCACAGATCTTGGGAAACCAAGGTTGGACTGCAGGGTAGTGACCCACACCTCCTGCCATGCACCCCCACAACTATGTGACAGCTTCATGGTGGTGTGTTCCTCCCCCACCCCACCCATTGTCTTGGACCCCTGGGGGTGCTGCGTCAGAGCAGGGCTTGGGCTAACACACGCGCCTGTGAGGGTCAGCTTTCTGTCACTGTGATGAAATACCCCCCAAAAAAGTCATGGTTTCAGCCTGTGGGTCACTTGGTCCCATCGTGGCAGACAGGCTGTGGTAAACAAAACCACTCTCCTCAAGGTGACCAGGAGGGCGAGAGAGAGAGAGAGAGAGAGAGTCACTAAATCACTAAGTTGCCAGGGCTGGACTGAAACTCTCATGACCCTCCTGCCTCAGCCTCTCAGAGTGCTGGGATCATAAGCCTGTGCCACTAGGCCCCCCTCAAGATAAACACTCCAGAGGTGCACCCCTTCTGATGACCTCCTCCGTCTAGCTGGGCCACCCCCTATGCTTCCCAGCTATGAGCTGTCAGAGGACTAGGCAGGGGGCGCACCCTGATGGCCCCATGCCCCTAGGGCTCACCTCTGAGCACACTGCACCAGGGGCTCCACCTTTGTCACGGGAGCGTCTAGGGAGACGGTCTGTCTTCCATGTAATTACGCCTACTTCTCCATTGGCTGGGAGGAGTGACGGTCAGCACGCTGCTCCTGCCCGGGACACCGGGAGTCCCTTTCCCATCCTTGCGTCAGCCCCGGATGTGCCAGCCTGCCTGTCAGAGGAGTGGCTGTGCACTGGTGTTTTTATTGATTTTTTTTTTCTTTTGAGACAGGTTCTCACTCAGTAGTCCAGGTTGGTCCTAAATTCACTATATAGCCCAGGCTGGCCTCAAACTCACAGCAATCCTCCTGCCTCAGCCCCCCTGGTGCTGCGATTACAGGCATGTGTCACCATGCCCAGCTTTATGTGGTGCTGAGGAATCAAACCCAGAACCTTGCTCTTGCTAGGCAAACACTATCTGCTGAGCCATACCCCCTGCCTCAAGAGTGGGTGGTTTTTGAGGCCCAGCTGTAGTAAAATGAGGTTTACTATTCTGTGTACCGGATATATGATTTAAATATTTCATAAGTGAAGAATCTAAACACTCCCACTAAGTTCCAGGGGCCCTTGTGGACCACAACCCCAGTCTGGAGCAGGTGCGGGTTCCTGGCGATGGGGCAAGGCAGGGACGGGCACTCTCCCCTCGCCTGTTTCTATCCTGGCGGCTGTGTATTCCTCAGGAACCTGAGCCAAGGCCTCTCAAGTGTCCCTTCTGATTCCTGATGAAGGATCTAAAGCGTGGGCCTGATGTGCAGGTGGCCTGGCCCCTGGCCAGTGGGTTGAGTCTCCTTCTTTTCTCTCTTTTTCCTGTTACTGAAGATTGAACCCAAGGGGGCTTTACTGCTGTACTATAGTCCTAGCCCTTCAAATTTAATTTCTTTTGAGACAGGGTCTTACTAAATTGCCCAGGCTCAGTTCCAATTTGTGATCCTCCTGCCTCAGCCTCCCAAGTAGCTGGGACTGCGGTCACTAGTTGGTCTCAGGTTGGCTGGGCTGAAATCCCCAGCTCCTGGGGCAAGTCACTGCTGGCTGGCTGTCCTCTCCCACCCAGGCAGCATCCTGCTTTGCCCCCTCCTGTCACCAGGACCCTGCTGCCCTCATCACAAGGACCCTCTACATCACTAGACCTGTCTTCCCACCATGTGCCACCCGGGTGCTCTGAGGCGTGGGCAGCCCAGGGAGATGCCTCCTTCAGGGTCCTCCACCGCACCCTATTTTGCTCTCAGTGCCAACTCTATGGGGCTCCGTATCCTTATCCACTTCCCTTGGTGCCTACACGAGGCTGGGCACACACGGAGACACTGACTCTGACAGGCGGCCAGCCCTGATCTGTCCTGTCACCCTCCGTCCCACCTAGGGCTCCGAACTGACCTAAGAGCTAGGGAGGGGGCGTTCCCATCTAGTCCACGTCAGCCAGTGACTCCAGGCCACCATCAGCCCCAGTGTGGCCCATTCGGTCTGCCCGTCTGCCTGCCTACCCCAGCTGCAGAGTGGTCCTGGGGTCTCCAGTCTTCTAGGCCTCAGGGCGCTAGTGAGTAGGCAAGCGAGGAAAGAACAGACAAGCCCGGCCTATGATCCCTCCATTCTTGGAGGCTGAGGCAGGAAGATCACAAGTTAGCAACTTAGTGAGAATCTGTCTCAAAACCAAAAATGAAAATGGGCTAGGGATGCAGTCCAGTGTGAAGGCCCTGGGCTTGATCCTTCATACCACAAAAAAAAAAAAAAAAAAAAAAAAAAAAAAAAAAAAAAAAAAAAAAAAAAAAAAAAAAAAAAAAAAAAAAAAAAAAAAAAAAAAAAAAAAAAAAAAAAAAAAAAAAAAAAAAAAAAAAAAAAAAAAAAAAAACCAAAAACAAAAACAAAAACAAAAAAACAGGGATGGGGCAGAAACCAGAGAGCTGGGGGATGGGGAGGCCAGGCCAGAGGACAAAGCCAGGAAGAAGGGTGAGGGAGAGGGAGGGAGGGAAAAAGGGAGGGAGGGAGGCTTGCGCATCTCCAGCCTCTGACGTGCAGTGCTGATATCCCCAGCACTAATTGCTTCAATTAATAATACCGCTCTATAAAATTTCAGCAGCCGTGAGCAAGTGCAAGGCAAGATGACATAACGCATCGATAATGCACGCAGTGCCAGGGCTCCCAGCTCCGGGAACGGCTGCACCGAGGCCTGCGCGTGTGTCCCTGAGCCTCAGCACAGCGAGGGCTGGGGGCCGCGGGGGCAGGGAGCCCGGGGAGGGGCCTCCCCTGCTCCTGCACTCCAGCAGCACCCTGCACCTCCTCTGATCGGGGCACATGACAGTCTCTTGTTCTTACGTAAGTGCTGCACGGGCTTCTGGACCTGTGCCATGGACCCGCCAGCTGCCCTGCTGGATCCTGTCACGTTAGCTGTCCCTGCTCCAGCCCAGGTAGCTGTGCTCCCGGGATGAACCTCCAAGGCTGGTCTTCAATTTTGTTTTGTGGCCCTGGGGATAAAGCCCCGGGCCTTCACACTGAGTAGTTACAGCCCTGGCTGAAGTTTTCAGTTTGATTTTGATTTTGGGACAGGGTCTCACTGTGTCACTGAGGTACCCAGGCCTGAACTAGGACTTGTGATCCTCCTGTCTCAGTCTTCCAGAGTCCTGGAAAGACAGGCCTGCACCACCAAGCAAGCCTGTCTGTTTTTGCGTGTCATATCTGGCTTTCTTTTCTCTTCTTCTTCCTCTTCTTCTTTTTTTTTTTTTGAGACAGGGTCTCACTCTGCAGTCCAGGCTGGTCCTGAACTCACTATGAAGCCCAGGCTGGCCTTGGACTCAGGGGAATCCTCCTGCCTCAGCCTCCAGAGTGCTGAGATTACAGGCAAGCGCCTCCTTGCCCAGTTTATGTGGTGCTGGGGAACTGAACTCAGGACCTTGAGCTTGCTAGACAAATACTCTAATAGCTGAGCTGTTCTTCAGCCCTTCCCCCCTTTTGAGACAGGGTCTTACTCTATAGTTCAGGTTGGTCCGGAAGTCACTATGGAGCCCAGTCTGGCCTTGAACCCATAGCAATCCTCCTGCTTCAGCCTACTGAGTGTGGGGTGACAGGTGTGTACCACTACACCCATTTTCTGGCTTTCTGTTTCTCTGGCTCTCTGCCTTTGGATTCTTAAGTCTCTGTCAGGATAAAAAACTTATGGCTACAACACATGGAGCTGGTTTCTCTCAAGTCATCGTCCCTGTCACCAAAAGCTCCTGTGAGCATCCTGTAGCATCGGGCCTGAGTGGCTCAGGACAGGAGGGGTGAGCAGCAGGCGGGTCCCCTGGGCAGCTGTAGCTCGGAAGGGAGGTTACATAGGCCCAAAGCCGTCTTTCCCTGCTCACCGGCAGCCCAGCCCTGGGCTCGGCCACTCTCATCGGCCTCTGAGGAGGGGCGTTGTAGTGTCCAGGAAACCACGGGAATTAAATGCCACCATCTTTGTCCACAGGAGGGTCCATGGCATTCTCTTGTCTCTGTCGGGCCTGTGGTGGGTCCTGGGAAGCCCTGATCCCCTCAGGCAGCAGCGCTCAGACGGTGACCAGTGCACCTACACACCACCTCTGCCCATGTCTGTGCCCAGGTTCCATTCTGCCCATGGTCCCCAGGTCTTTCTCCAGGAAATCTGCACCCAAAGCTTCTCTCTGAAGGTCTAGCGAGACGGCTAGAGGAGGCCTGACTTCCCTCCAGAGCTCACATTAAAATGGAAGCTCATGGGGCCCAGTGGCTTGTAACCTCCTCACTCTGGCAGGCTGGGGAGGATTGCAAGTTTGAGCCTGGCCTGGCAATTTAAAACCGTAGTGAGACCTTCCCCCAAAATGTAAAATCAAAAGAAGGCCGTCCCTGGATTCCACCTCCAGCACTGGACAGAAAAAGCCAGCAAACTTGCTCGTATGTGGCACGTGGCATCCAGGCCGAGGCCACCACTTCCCAGTGGGCAGAAGATTCTCTGGCAGCTCGGCCTGCTCCCTAGAACCAGCTTCCTGTCATGACAGTCAGAGGCCAACAGGTGCGTGGCAACGTCTGCATGCACGGTTCTGTCCGTAGCAGGTGGTGTGACCCTGAACCCACCCCAGGAGGCGAATCCCCCAGCCCCTCCTTGGAGAGGCAGACTGGTTCCAGAAGGAGAGGGACATGAATCAGGGACTGGGGGACAGTACTGGTTTCCACCTGTTCCTAACGTATCCTGAGTTTTGTGGGAAACTTGGCCCTCCCTGTACCCAGCGGGCGATGACCTAAGTGGACCGCCCTTAGTCTGAGCCAGTTGCAGAAATCTTAACCACCTCCCACCTCGTCAGCAACTCCTCCAGACAGGGTGGTCATCACATGACCCAGCTATGGCCAATGAGATGCTGAGAAAAATCTCCGGGGGCGGGGTGGTTGGTTCTTGCCCTTCTCACCAGTGATTGGCCTGGGGACAGTCACAGGACCCAGCTATGGCCAATGAGATGCTGAGAGAAATCTTGTAGGGTGCTTCTGGGTGACACACGTGAGGAGAGGTCTCTGCCCTCGCTGGGCCGTTTCCTCGTGGGCGTCCCTGCCTGGAGGGCCAAGCCCACTCCCGATGGCAGAGCTGGAGGGAAAGGACTCCCGGGCTGCCGACTCCGCGCCCCACCCGCCCTCTCGCGGAACCTGTGCTGTGAGGAGCGATAAGTTCCCTTCCGGCCGATGCCCAGGGCAGCACAAGTGTTTGCTACTTGGTGATGAAAACCTCATGGCGGACACGCCTCCTCCCACTGCCCGCAGCAGGACTACTTCCCGTGACACTCGCTCAGGGCCACCTCAGCTCTGCCGAATGCTGGCTTGTGGTGTTATTCAGGTTCTCACCTCTGTCTGTTACTTGTCTGTGAAGCCTGTTGCCAGCTTTTCCAACATGCATAGAATCCAGTTTCCGGGCTGGGGGAACGGCTCAGCGGTTAAAGCGCTGGCCTGGCAAGTACCAGGTCAAGTGCTAAGTACCAGAGTTCAGTTCCCCAGCACCGCATGAAATGGGCATGGTGGTGCTCGCCTGTCATCCCAGCACTCAGGAGGCTGAGGCAGGAGGCTTGCTGTGAGTCCAAAGCCAGCCAGGCCTCCAGCCTGAGTTCAGGACCAGCCTGGACTACAGAGCGAGACCTTGTCTCAAAAAAAAGAAAAGAAAAGAAAAGAAAAGAAAAACAAAAAGAAGAATTCAAAGTTTCCAAATAGCAGCTAAGCCTGCCATCCGTTCATGCCAGAAGCACTGATGGTGCCTGCCTATGTGCAGGAGCTTGAGGCCCACTAAGTGCAGACCTAAACGGAGCCCTACTATGTGCAGGGCTAGAGATGCAGTGGTGAGCAAGACCAGCACGGTGCCCATAACTACGGCGCTTACAGTCCTAGGGAGGAGCTCCAGAGTCCATTGATTAGCCTCAGGGTAAGTTCAGAATGACGACTGACGGTGCATGGGGGAATGATGGGACAGAGGGAGCGCCTGACCGAGGCTGGGGGTCGGGCAGAAAGTGCCTCAGGGACAGGTCTAAAGCACGCCTGGGAGCGAAGTAGGGGAAACTGGGCAGACCCACTCCAGGTGCCAAGAGCCGGTGCCCCACCTCCTCCTCCCAGCCTCCTGCTTTGACTAGAAGCCCCACTTTTTATGTACGGAAGGCTGTCTCTGCTTCTGCCCAGCCCTCTTGCTCCCAGGTTGGTTCCCTGCGGCCTGTCCTCCACCCAGCCACAGTAAAGATCTACTATGCATGATGGTGACCCCCACCATATGCCAGGACAGGTCAGTTTCCCTCCCAAGGCTCTGGCCCCTTCAGTCCCTGCTCCTCCTGTCCTCTGGGGACTCCACACCGGGACTGCCATCTCACCAGGTCACGGGATCTTTTCATCCTCCCTTTTGTGCCCGCTACACCCTTCCAGGCTTCCTTGGTAGGGCTGTCCCAACTCGGCTCAAGTGCCACCTGGGCTGGGCTCACTGGCCCTCTGCCACGGGGCCTTGCGCGTATCAGAACTGTCCAGCTGCGCACTGAAAGAGTGTGCCCCAGGAATCATATGTTAAACCGCAGTTCAACACTGTCACACTGTGTAATCTGTCACCACTCTGGCTATATTCTGTGTGACTTCTAGTTCCTATGCTGTTTTGTGTGGCTGCCTTTGGCGGTGACAGGGAGACTCTGGGGCTGTTGGGCTTCCCTCAGCACCAGCCGCTGCTCGGCTGGTGTGCCCTGAAGATGGGGACTTTATCGAAGGATAAAAGCCAGCTTCTTTCCAGGCCCCTAGTGAGTCCGTCCGTTCTTAAAGGTCAGACAGGGTCTTCTGTCTCTCAGCTTGTCCCTGAATAAGCCTTCAGTGCTAAAGTGATGAGGATGAGTGTGTACTTCGGTGGGTGGGGTGAAGTGCACGCTGACCGCAGTCCTTAGTTAATGACAAGTGGTCTTATTGCGAATCCGGGCAGGCAGGCCTTGGAGGAGAGCGTCCTGCAGCGTTGCCACACCCTTATTCTTTCAGTGACCTCTATCTGCCTGATTAGAGGACGAAAGGGACCTTGATCACGTGGACCTGAGGTGCCAGGCTCCCCGCCACCCTCCTCCCTGACCACTCCACAGGGTGGGTGAAATGGATGGCGGTCCAGAGCCCCGTTTTCCTCTTCTCCCACAGCAGTGGCTTCCTGTGCCCCAGGGGACAGGACTGCTTATGAGGTCCAGAGAGGCAGGAGGTCTGGAAACCTAGTGGCTGCAGCTCACTCACTTCCGAGGTCTCCACTGTGGAAGCCCTGAGCAGGCCCGGGTGGCATGCAAGGGTGGATCTATGGGTCTCTTGATGGCGGGATTACAGTCCAATCCCTGGGAGGCAGCAGCCAGGGAAAGGAGGACTGAGTCTCCTGTGAGGTGTCCCCTTGAAAATTGATCAGCTAGACCTTTTAGCGGGCAGCAGTGAGGCCTGGCCCCTGAGGGCCCTCGCTGTGCACCTGGCCTTGCTTGGGGCTGAATACTGGCCCAAGCCAACCACCAGTGTGACTGGGGCTCGTCTATACTGTCCCTGAGCCTCACAGTGGTGCGAGGGCCAGGGATACCTACAGAACCCGGGTGCCCAGGGCAAAAATTAATATGTGGGTCCCTTATTCAAAGCCATCAAGAGAGGCTGGAGGAATGGCACAGTGGTTAAAGTGCTTGCCCAGCAAGCACAGGGCCTTGCGTTCAGTTCCCCAGCACCACATAAAGCCAGATGTGGTGGCGCACACCTGTCATCCCAGCACTTGAGAGGCTGAGGCAGGAGGATTGCTGTGAGTCCAAGGCCAGCCTGAGCTACATAGTGACTTCAGGATCAGCCAGGGCTATAGAGCGAGTCCCTGCATCAAACAAAATCAAAACCAAAGACCCCTCAAGAGTTTCAAGACAGCAACAGAGCACTTTCAGCGGAGCTGGAGGCCCACGGTCACGTGAGGCCTGTGGGACAGCGCACGGAGCTGCCTACTCACGAATGGGGCCCTGATGCGGGGGGAGGGTTGAGAGGGAAAGGAGCGCATGAGTTGGAACCTGTTCGCAAAACAATTTTCACTTTCTAACCCTTCACCAAGCTCATGGCTGACAACCACAACAAAAGACGGATTAATAAGGGAAAATGGAACACTTATTTAGCGAGGTTTATGTTTTTAGCTAGGACTGGACTTCAGAACTGAAGCCTCAAGGACCAGGAGAAAACTGTGCTTGACTGAAGAGCAGTTTCGAGGGCAGATTGGAGAGTTAGGCCCCCAAAGGTGGGAGGACTCCAGGCCGGTGTCCACACTCCGTGGGCATTTCTCTGCGTTCCTTCCTCCCGGCTTAGGGCAGGTCACCTGTAGCAGGATGGTCTTGGGGAGGGAGCTGAGGGAGGACTCCTTTTGGACCTCAGGGTAAAAAGGCGGAAGGTCAGACAGGAAGTCCCAGCTGTGTCAAGGCGGCCACCTCAGCGCGTAGGGATCAGCTCTGACTGCTTCTGCCGCCTTCTCCCCAGGGCTCCTGGTTCAACTTAAGTAACTCTGCATACGTTTTCCCTGTTCATTTTCCCGGTCCAGGGCTGGGGGATAGCTGAGTGGCTATGGCGCTTGCCCAAGGACCTAGGTTGTTTCCCTAGCACTACATAAAGAGCAGCCCGGGTGTGGTGGCACAGGCTGTAATCCCAGCACTCAGGAAACTGAGGCAGGAAGAATGCTTGAGTTTGAGGCCAGCCTGGTCTATACAGTGAGTTCAGTGCAGTCCCCGGAATGGTGAGTTTGAAGCCAGCCTGGGCAACTTGGAAAAACACCTTGTCTCATAACCGAGGAAGGCTGTGGGGTGTGGCTAAGAGGTAAAGTGCTTGCCTCGCACACATGAGGCCCTGGGCTCGATCCCCACAATTGCAACAAAATAAATAACAGATGATACACTAGATACGGAAAAATAAACATGAGAGGAAAAATCAGAGAGTACACATAAACACACAAACAGGTCAATAGCATTTCAAGAGGATGAGATTTTTAGACGTTAAAGTGAATTCTCAAAGGGCTGTATAGGGTGACACAGGAGGCCTCAATTCGTGGGGGTTGTGGGGCTGGCTGGACACCCCTGGGCCTTTTGTTTGAGTCAGGGTCTGCTGTGTAGCCCAGGGGCCAAAGCATTAAGCTAGAGGTCGGGGGACACAACGTTAGGGTCCTGATCTGCTCTAGAGGGAAGTTGAATTGGTGGGACTGGATGCAATGTTTCTCTGGGTGTCGGGGAACCGGGCTCACCCCTCCAGGATGTAGTAGGTGTGGCCTCTGTGGCCTCCAGGGAGCCCTGGGCTCTGAACCCACAGGCCCAGGCGCTTGCTCCCTGCCTCTAGCAATCTGCTTGGGGAAAACGCTTTGCGGGATGTCTGCAGCCTGGGCCCCTGCTGCTCTCTTCCCTCGGTGCCAGCTTCATTCTGCCAGTGCCAGATGCCCAGAGCCAGGAGCTCTGTCTCCTTGGCAGCGCAGATCTCGTGGGGCCTGAGTTGATTTCTAGTCTCTCCTGCCTTGTCCTGCAAGGGGTCACTGTCTGGGTCAAGGAGAGGGAAAGCGGGTGGGGTGGGGGGGTCTGGTCCTACTCTGCACTGCTGCAGGGGCAGAAGCGCAGGATGTCACCGTGTCAAAGCAGCAGGGGCTGCGCCGCTGGGCCCTCGGCCTCTTCTGTGTGCTGGAACCTACCTGGGGATCCGGCTCTCCTTGTCCCCTGCCGCACTGCACCACAGGCTTGGGGAACGCGCCATCCTCACCCGCTTCCCAGAGCTGCTGGCGGCTCTGCCCCTACCGCGACGCTGGCTGCCGCTGAGAGGGTCTCCTCTCTGCCAATAGTGGCTTTTTAGAGTGACAAATTGCATTAGCGAATTTCTTCTTAGCTCTGCTGTCAGGAGAGAGCCCTGCCTCATCGCAGGCCGTGGGTGACGCATCAGGGCTGCGCGAGGGTGAGGGGTGGGGGGGCTGCTGCCCTCCTCTCCGGTCGGCTGGGGAAGCAGAGCTGGGTGGCTGTGAGCGGTCTTTGGTCGAGCTCCTGGAGTTCGGGCGCAGGGCACAGGATGCCCAGATGCTGCCCACTGGCCCAGGGCTGGGCTCGTCCTTGAGTCCCCCAGGGTTTGGCAGCACCCTGCGGCATCTCTTCCTCTTCAGAGCTGCATATGTGAGGCAGACTATGGGCTGATTCCCTGAGTTGCTTGGGGGCTGGAGGTGTGGTTCAGCAGTTAGAACACTGGCCTAGCAGGCCAAGGCCCTGGGTTCAATTCCCTAGCCCCACAGAAGCCAGGTGTAGTGGCACATGCCTGTAATCTTAGCCCTTAGGAGGCTGATGCAGGAGGATTACTGTGTTTTTGAGGTCAGTCTGAACCACATTATGAGTAGGACCAGCCTGGACCACAGAGGGAGACCCTGTCTCAAGAAAAGTAAAAAGTAAAAATTTCTTCTTGGCTTTTTGCTAAAATCAAATGTAAAAAAATATATATACTTTCAATAGTAAAAGTGACTAGTGGACAACTGCCTTCTGTACTGTCTATTCTGAAACTGTTCGCCACAGGTTTACTCTCTCCTGGCAGTCCAGAGACATGGTGGTGCGTGTCTGTCCTCCCAGCACACCGAGGCCACAGGCTTGCTGTGAGTCCAAGGCCAGCCTGGGCCACATAGTGAGTTCAGAGCTCACTGGACTACAGAGTGAGACTCCGTCTCAAAAACGAACAAAAAAAGGTGCTCCGGCCTATCTTTGGGGCGCAAGGCCAGTCTGTCTCTCTCGGGTTCATCCTCTTTTCACCTGTCTCCCCCGACAGGTGCCGCATGCCACCAGCTTGAGCCTTCTCTCAGCGGCAGTCCGAGGACCTGCACGTCCAGGAAGCCCAGACCTGGGTGCTGCAGGCGTCCTGTTTCTATGAAACTGCCCAGAAGGCAGCTCCCTGGGAGAGAGAGGAGAGGAGAAACATTTCAAGTTCTTGCTGTACCCTAGCATGCCAAACTGAGAGCCCTCTGCGGCCTTGGACTCCTTAGAGACCGAGGCTGGCTCCCGCGAGAGTCCTCATCCCCCGGATAACTCACAGACCAGCCTCGGTCCCACTCTGGACCCTCTGCAGCTCCTTTGTAAAGGCACTTGTGAGCATGTGCGTGGTTCTGGGGTGTAACCCAGTCTTCCCACGGAGCTGTCCCCCATTGTGACACTGGGTCTCTCCGGGTCACTAGGCTGCCCAGACTGGGCTCATACTTGAAATCCTCCTGCCTCGGCATCCCAGAGTGCTGCAATTACAGGTGAGTGCCACCACGCCCAGCCTGAGTACCTGTTTGATAGGTGCCGTCCATCTGTCCCCCTTGGGTGGCTGATCCCTGGGGACGAATTCTGTCTGCAGTCCCCAGCCACAGGAGTGCGTTGGTGCTGCCCCACACCGAGGCTTTGCTGTGTGGGTGTTTTGCACACGGTCAGACTGAGCGATGCTCTCTGGGCGGCAGTGACTGTGGGGTTAGGTGTGTGTGAACGGATTGTTTTGAGAAGCCAGCGCCCGTGGCCCGGAGGCCCGGTAGGAAAGACTTTGTGCCCTGGTGTGCTCCCGCTAGGAAGGAGGTGCCCACAGAGAAGGCAGAGGCTGCGCAGGAAAAGAAGATTTTTGAGAGGTGTGAGGGGGAGGGTGTGTGCATGGAGAAGGGCAGAGAGCAAGGCCGGGGAGCCCCGTGTCCCTGCTCAGCCTGCTGGGCTGCCGGGGGAGCGGGGGGTGGGGTGGGGGGGGAGCTGGCCAGGCTAGGGACCTGGACTCGGTGCTGCTCAGCGCCGCCTGGAGCTTGGGCTTGGAGGGCGCTCTGCTCTGGCGCTGTCCCTTCTTGCTACCGTTAGCCAGCTGGGCTTCAGGAGATGCCTCGAGGAGGACGGGAAGGTGGAAAGGATCCTCAGGCAAGGGGCCACCACATTATCGTCTGGTCCCCAAAACGTTTCCACCACGTGACGCCCGCGGCTCCTCTTCCCTTCCTCTTCCTTCTCCCCCTTTCCCTTCTTCCTGTGGTACCAGGGACAGAGCCCAGCGCCTACCTCCAAACGACATACTCAGCCCCCTGCCCTTTATTGAGACAGGGTCTCGCTCTGCAGCCCAGGCTGGGCCTGAACTCACTCTGCAGCCCAGGCTGGCCTTGGACTCGTGGCAGTCCTCCTGCCTCAGCCTCCCGAGTGCTGGGATTACAGGCATGTGCCACCATGCCTTACTGATGTGGTGCTGGGGAACTGAACTCAGGCCCTTGAGCTTGCTAGGCAAGAGCTTTCACAGCAGTGCCATTCCTCCAGTCCCATTTTTCATTTTTATTTTGAGACAGGGTCTTTTTAAGTTGCTGAGTTTCCCAGGCTAGGCTCAAACTTTCTCCTGCCTCCGCCTCCCTGAGTCCGAAATTGCAAGCTTATGCCACTGGGCCCGGCCACTGAGTTCTTCTGAGGGCCAGAAGGCCCTGCCAGCAGCCAGGATGGTAGCTTCCAGCTCTGAATGCTGGAGCTGCCTTAACTTGCCCCCAGGCCTGAGCAAGCCCAGCGGCGCCTGGACTGCAGCCCTCTGTCCTGTCCTGGTCGCCCCCTGCCTCCTGCAGCTGGGCTCCCGCCGTGACTCTGCCCTGCGGGGCTGCCTGAGGCTTCACAGTCCCCAAGGCCTTCCCTGGAAAGCCATCCTGCTCAGCCCTCCTTGCTCCTCCGGCCCGCGGTCCACAGACCCTTCCTCCGCTTGGGACAGGTGCTTGTCTGGCCATGACGAGGGATCGGAGTTGGTGAGCTGGTGCAAGGCCTCTAGAGCCAGGAAGACAGCCCAGCCTGGCTCCAGCTGTGCCTGGGTGGGACTGGGGAGAACGCCTCTCCATGCAGCAAGAACCCTGCTGGAAATGGCCCAGACTCGTGAGTTCCCGGAGTGTCTGGCCCCAGAACTGAGAGAAATGTGGCCTGTGCCTCCTCTTGGTGTCCCTGTCCTTCCGTAGCCCTCCGAACAGCCCAGAGTCTCAGGACAATGGCTGCGGCCCTCCTGAGCATTACGGACTCTGGGAACCAAGGGGACCTGGCTGTCCACTCTGCCCCACACGAGGGACAGTGCTGCCCTTCCTGATGACGCCTCTCTCTCTCAAGTCTGGGGATTAACCCCAGGGCCTTTGTCCTGAGCTACATCTTCAACTTATTAACTACTTGTTTGCTTATTTACTTTGAGGCAAGGTCTTGTCAAGTTCCTAAATCGCCCCAGCTGGGCTCAAGCCCGAGAGTCTCTTGCCTCAGCCTCCCAGCATGCTGAGATTGCAGGCCTATGACATTAGACCCACTGTCCCCTTTTTTCATAGTGACTGTGGGGACACAAGGCTGCCATACAGAATGTGCTCCCAGGTCAGGCCTCCCCCACAGTGAGCCCCCACTAAATCCATCCCTCTCTGTGGGCAGTGCATCAGCCTGGGCGTCTGCCCTGCCCCCAGCCTCAAGCCAGGAGTCAGGTCAGCCTCTGCTCCAGTGCCCTTGGCCCTGGGGTCACGGGTTCCCCAAACTGCTTCTTACTAGAGACGGCCATGTCATCTTGTGATTGAATGTGACGGCTGGCCCAAAACGTGGGTGAAACACTCATCCACTGGATAACTGGGCTGAGGGAGGTTGGGGTCCTGCCGGAGTAACGGCCGGTCCCTCTACGGCATGGGCTCCTGTTGGCCTCTCTGGGAGGAGAAGGCCGGTATCTTCCCCTGCCCTGCAGCGTCCAGGAACTGGGCACCGTGGGGGTGGGGGCCTAATCGACCATATAAGTGCGCAGCCATGAAACCAGAATCCATGTCCCAAGGGCCATGGCCACATCCAACTTTGGGGCACCACCCTGTGCATCCCGCACACTCTGTCCCATGGTCCCAGACTCTGAAGTGGGAGGATCACAAATGAGCCCAGCCTGGGGAACTCGGCCATTTGCGAAGGCCTTGGGCTCGACCCCAGAGCCACCATGCAAAACAAAAGGATGAGAGCCCTTCGGGGCCTTTACCTTTGGTCCCCTGCTGCCCCCCCCCCCCCCACTTTAACCATGTCCATCCTTATCCCTAGTCCCGACCACTGCTCCGCGGAGGCAGCACAGGGCAGGGGACATCCAGGTCAAATATGCAGTTGTCCACCTGCCTCTGGGAGCTCAGGGGCTGCCACCCAGGTGACGAGTTTGGTGGTGCTGTGACATTGCTAGGTAGCGACAGGTCGCGAATAGAGGGTGACGCGGGCGTGGGAAGAAAGAGGCTCCTTGTAGGGCTCTCGGCTGCCGCTGTGTGACCAGAGCACGACAGCCCTGCTCTGTGCGTCTGGAATTCAGGTGTGGGTAGGGAGGAGAGCTGGAATATGCTAGGGCGAGTCTAATTTTTATTCAAAGTGGTTTTGATAAAACAGTCCACACAGAGCGACCCTAGAGGCACGGAACCAGCAGGATGTTGCTGCGTGGCCCAGAAACACCAGGTTTGGGTCTGGAGTTGGGCGCATGGGGCTGTGAATCTGGGTACTGCTATGGGTCTGGCCAGGTACCCACGGGCTGGCCACAGCCTCTCTGAGCACTCGTGTGTGTGTGTGTGTGTGTGTGTGTGTGTGTGTGCGCGCGTGTGTAGGTGTTTACACATGTACACACTGCACTTTATTTTTGAGTACATGCTAAGCATCATGGCAGGTGTTTTCTCCTTCCTGTCCTTGGTGCTGGGGACAGAGCTCGGCCCCGAGGGCTGAGCTCACACTGTGCACCTGGGCTGCACCTCTGGCCCCGGCGTTTGCTCTCCAGCACCCGCATTTGAACTGGGAGGAAGACAAGGAAGACATCGGATTCCCTTTTACAGTTGAACAAACAAAGCCTTAGTAGAGAGGCTAAGTGTGTGGCTGTGAAGCCCGTCTGTTAAAGGGCAGGTTGGGGGTCCCGTCCCAGATCCCCTCTGAGGCGAGAGGCCACAGTGCCCTGGGGCAGCGTGGGAGCATCTCTCCAGGGGCCTGGACAGCACAAACCTGATCAGTGTTAAAGTCTCACAAGCTGCGTCGACTTACTCTCCGTAGGACAAGACTGGGTTCTTGCCCTCAAGGACCTTAGAATTAAAGTCAGTGAGGCAGGACCAGCCTGGGCCGCCTGTCTCAAAAAAAAAAAAAAAAAAAAAAAAATTGAAGTTGGTTAATAAGAGTGCATGGTACTCAGGGCGGTGTAACCACATGTCAGAATGTACAGCAGGCCCCTGGGCCCAGGGGCTCCGCTCTTCCCTGGCCTGACGGGACCGAAGACACAACCCAAGCGGGCGTGGTGGCACAGCCCGTGACCCCAGCACTCGGGAGGCCGAGGAAGGGGGATCGCTGTAGTCCCTGATCAGCTGGATTACAGACTGAGACCTCGTTTTAAAGATAAAAAAAACGTACAGCCTGCCTTCACACCTTGTGTGTGCTACAGCAAGGACCCGGCACCATTTTCATAGTGTTTTCCTTTGCTTTTTTTTTCTTGAGACAGGGTCTCGCTCCGTAGCCCAGGCTGATCCTGAACTTGCTGTGGAGCCCAGGCTGGCCTTAGACTTGGCAGTCCTCCTGCCTCAGCCTCCTGAGGGCTGGGTTTACAAGTGTGTGCCTCCACACCCAGCTTTCATAGTGTTTTTCTTTTTTTCCAAAAAGCAAGGTATTTAATTTATTCACTATGTCGTAATAGGTTGATCTATTTCCAGAGTGTTTTTTTTTTTTCTGGCTGGCAGTATTTAATCTGGGTCAAATAAGCTCCCCAAAAAGTTGTTTTTTGAGTCAGGGTCTCTCTGTATAGTTCAGGTTGGTCTTGAATGCACTACGTAGCCCAGGCTGGCCTCAAACTCACAGCAATCCTCCTGTCCCACGACAACCCTCCTGCCTCAGCCTTCCCAAGGCTGGGATTACAGGTGTGCCCCACCACATCCAGTTTATGTGATGCTGGGGAATTGAACTGGGGCCTGTGCTTCCTAGGCAAGTGCTGTGATCACTGATGGATGTCCCCAGCCACAAGCCAAGTCTTGATTGTGGGACGTTGCCCAAGGTGACTCCCCTGGACTCTTCAACAATGCCAGTGTCATCAAAGGCAAGCACCAAGCACCAAGCACCAGGTGCGGTGTGGGCGCGGGCAGGGACTGTGGGTGAGGGGAGGGCTGTGACCCTAGAAGGAGACCCCACAGTGGTTAATGAAAACAGTGTGAATCCGGATCCTGTCTGGATTCTTTTTTTGTTTGTTTGTTTGAGACAGGGTCTGGCTCTGTAGTCCAGGCTGGTCCTGAACTCACTATGGATCCCAGGTGGGGCTTGGACTCACGACAATCCTCCTGTCTCAGCCTCCCGAGTGCTGAGATTACAGGTGTGCGCCACCACGCCTGGCTTATGTGGTCGTTGGGGAATTGAACCTGAGGACTTAGTGCTTGCTAGGTAGGCGATTTTTAAAAGTCATGAAGGATGTTTTTAGATAATCAGGACAATTTAAATATTTAATAAGTGAGCTGACACTGCTGTACGAAGGATAAGGTTCTTGGGTGTGATAGCCACACCGCAGGTATTAAATAAATGACAGGAAGGGAGTCTTTGTTTTGAAGTGCTCAAACATGATGACACTGTGACTTTCAAATAGTTCCACAAAGAGAAAGTGTGTGTGTGTGTGTGTGTGTGTGTGTGTGCGCGCGCACAAATATGTGCACATATTTGTGAGTGTATGAAAGAAAGGGAGTGCAGACAACAGAAGGCCATCACGTGCGGGCTTTGCTGATGCTACCCTTGAGACTTTGTTTAGGTTCCAAATTTTTTTCAGGAAGAATTGAGCAACACGATGTAGGCCCGTCATCCCACCCCTGTGGGAGGCCAAGGCAGGAGGGTTCCATGTTTGAGCCCGCCTGGGTCACTTGGCCATTTAGTGAGACCGTGTCTCAAGATTAAAAACCAAAAAAATGGATGCGGGATGGGGCTCAGAGTGGGAGCCCAGGGTTCCAGAGTTTGCACCAAAAGGTAAAAATCCGGAAGTGTGGCAGTGAGAGCAAGGAGCTAGCTATGAAACCCTGACGGGAGGGCAGACCTGGGACTCAGTGCTGGTTATGGTGCTAACTAGGCAAAGACAGCTGGAGGACCCAAGGCTGGGGACCTGCGTCACGTGAACGGTCTCCCCAGCTCACTCCTCTACCGCTCAGTGAGGGGGCAGGGTTGGGGTGGGGGGGTAGTCAGGGTTAAAGGACTTGCCTGCAGGGACTGGAGGAATGGCTCAGCGGTTAAAGCGCTTGCCTAGCAGAGCACTAAGTCAAGTGCTAAGTACCCAAGTTTGATTCCCCAGCACCACATAAGCTGGGCGTGGTGGCAAATGCCTGTAATCCCAGCACTCAGGAGGCTGAGGCAGGAGGATTGACATGAGTACAGGACCAGCCTGGGCTACAGAGTGAGACCCTGTCTCAAAATGATAGCAATGATAATAATAACTTGGGCAGCTGAAGAGGATCCAGGGGTCCCAGGGCCCACGGTGCTCAGCAGGAGTGACTGTAGTGTTCTCATGGGCCACAGTGTAGTCAAAATCCCTCCCCGACTTGACACTCCATGGAGACAAGCCTCGGTGCCCGCCCAGGTGGGAAACGCGGAGGCTCAGGGTTTGCACGGTGCAAACAAAACCCTAACTCTGCCCCAGGTGGTGGGACCACCGGAGAAAAGCGGGATTCACCTGGCATGCACTAGAGTTGGCTGCAGGACATGAGCCTGTCATCCCAGCACTCTGGAAAGCTGAGACAGGAGGATCGTAAGTCAGAGCCAGACCTGGACAGCTCAGCGACTTAGTGAGTGAGACCTTGTCTGGAAGCCAAAAACAAAAATGGGCTGTGGATCGGGTTTGGGTTGTAGCTCATCAGTTAGAGCCCTTGCCCAGCAAGCCCGCCTCCCTGGGTTCAATCCCTTAGCACCGCCTAAACAGGGCATTGTGGCGCACCGCCCGCCTGTCATTGCAGTCCTAGGGAGGCTGAGTGATGGAGGCCAGCCTGGACTACTTAGTGAGTTCAGGACCAGCCTGGACTACACAGTGAGATCCTGTCTCAAAAACTAGTGAATAATAAATAAATAAATAAATAAACGTCCCACGCATGCCGGCTGAGTCTCCTGTTCCCTTCTGAACACTAAGGAAAAGGTTAGAATCTCAGGTTGGCTCTTAGAAGTGATTGCTAAAGTCGGAGTGGGAGGGGAACGCAATGGGAACAGGGCCGAGGGGCGGGGTGGGGCGGGGCCAGGGCATTTCCTGGGCAGTTCGGTCCCCAGAAGCATCTGTGAATTTACATAACACTGAAGGAACTTCCTGAGGGAAGACGACAGCTCTGTCACCTTTTTGTCATTCACAGGAAGGAAGGGGTGGACTCCACCCCGGCCCTGTGACGTTAGCCCCATAGCGCCGTGGGGGCCTGCTCGCCCCAGCTCTCTCAGGGTCATTTGCCCAGCTGTGTTTGAAGCAGCTGAGACCAGCAAGCTGGGCGCTGTGGGGACAGGGACACCTTGGATAATCTGTCATCCCTGTGAATGGGACGTTCTCTGCCTGGCGCAACCTCCCAGGCATGCTCGGGCCACACTCTCTGGAAGCAGTTAGGTCCCCAGATAAAATGGGGACCTAGGGAAAGGCATATGAGAGTCAGGCAGAGCGAGCCGGGCCGGTGGCCCAGCCCTGGCGGACCAGCACTCTGGGAGGCCGAGGCAGGGGGTGGCAAGTTCAGGCCAACGCGGGCGACTTGCTGACTTAGTGAGACCCTGCCTCGTACGGAAATAGGCTGGGGCTGGTGCATAGGGTGAGGACGCTGAGTTTCATCAAAAAAAAAAAAAAGATTCAAGCAAAGCAGAGGGCTTGCAATAGCTTGTGTCCTCCCTGCTGCTAGCGACCCTGACTTGAACAGGCAGCCCCCTCCCCCCACACCCTCTTAGGTGTCCCCGCCGGTCCCGGCCGGGAGGCCCCGGGGAACCCCAGGGACACTGCTCAGCTGCGATCTGTGGTGCCAGCCAGGGTAAAGGACTTACTGAACTCTACCCAGCAGCGGGATAGAAGCCGCGGGGCCAGATGGGAGCCGCCCCTGGGGGCAGGGGAAGGCCAGTGGCCTACGAAGCGTCAGCACAGCCGGGACACAGAGCCGGGAGCCCAGCTGGTCCCTAATGGAGCAAATGAAAGGGAGGAATCGCTGGGGCGGAAGCCCCTCCCGCGGGTGCAGGGCGGAGGCGGCCGGGCTGGGAGCCTGTTAGCTGTGTGCAGCCGCTGCCACAGGGTCCACTGGGCCTCTCGGGCCGGCGATCTGCAGGGGAGTCTCTGGCCTGCTCCAGCCCTGTCCTGGACACGTGCCACCCCTGCAGGGTCCCCTTCTTCGTTCTGGAGCGGATGCTGCCCCAGAGAAGGCAGGGGGCTGTCCTTGCGCGTGGCGCATCCCGCAGCTAGCCAGGTCCGACAAAGGTCCCCAGGGATGAGACTAGGGTGAATTGGGTGATTTCATTGTCCGCTTCACTCCTGTGTATGTATGCATGCATGCGTGCATGCATGTGTGTACGTGTGGTGCTGGGGATCCAGCCCATGGCCTTCACATTGAGCTCCATTCCCAGCCCATTCTTACTGTTGACTTTGGACCAGGGTCTCACTAAGTTGCTGGGACTGGGCTGGGCCTCGCAGTACTGATCCTTCTGTCTCAGCTTCCCAGAGTGCTGGGTTAACAGTCTGTATGACGGCGCCAGCTCTCCTTTAGTTAGTTAATGAATTAACTTATGCATTTATTTGTTTATTGAGACAGGGTCTCGCTCTGTAGTCCAGGCTGGTCTTGAACTCACTATGGAGCCCAGGCTGGCATTGGACTCATGGCAATCTTCCTGCCTCAGCCTCCTGGGATTACAGGCATGTGCCACCAAGCCCGGCTAGTATGTGGTATTGGGGGATCGAACCTGGGTCCTTGTGCTCCCTAGACAAGGGCTCTAATCACTAAGCTACACCCCCAGCCCTGTCCTTTAATTTAAAAGAACCATAACGTGCCAACCTCCTGGTGCCGGAGCCTTGACCTCAGGTGACCTCAGGTGACTTTGGTGCTGGGTGGAAGGCGGGAGGGACCAGACTACAAATGGAGACCATGTAGACGGCGCTCTGAATTTAAACAGAATGTGAGAATTCATGCTGGCGTTTCGCTGGAGCCACTCCACCACAGATAGGCTTTTACCCTTTGCCCCTAGTCAGTTTCATCTAATTAATTCCTACACGGCCAAGCCTAGCTGCCTTAGAGAGCCGGCTGACTCCTCCCGCAGTCCAGAGCCTGAGCTGCTGCCTCCCTTGCGGGCCATGCAGCTCTGTGGCAGTGGCCACCGCTGACATAATTATAGAGCAGATTTCTTACTTTCAAAGCATTGTTTGCTGTCAGACTCCTCCAAGGTGACAATTTGGGGGCGCTCTGGAGCCTGCTGTCATTGGGCAGAGGACCTGGGCATTTAATGTGGCAATTTTCAATGTCAAGCACTGTGTATTCATAGGTCATTGACTTTTTAAAAATAAACACGGGTTGACTCGGTCTTGTGGGCTGGCAGAGTCCCGCACTGCAGACCCGAGGCTGTTCTAGCTCTCTGCTCTGTGTCAAGCTCACAGGCTGACCGGTACCACCACTGCCACTGGGGACTGGCCCGGTTAGGACTAGGGGGAGGGGCGCTCTGTGCCAGACCCTGACGCTCCCCGCAGGCTGGAAGGCCGGAGCAGGGTACATGGTCATCCCAGAGCTCCAGCGGGTTCCTGTTTGGTGGGAAGAAGAAGGAAAATCCGCGTAAGGGAAAAGACTTTTGGGTGGTCGGCATTAATCCCACGGCCAAGCATCCTGCCAAAGCTAGACAGCCTAGACAGCCTAGACAGCTCGTCTCGTTGTTAATGGCGATTCGGAGATGGGAGGAAGGGAAAGGTCACACGGGCTGCCTGGGCTGTGGGGGTGATGGCAGCCAGAGCCACCCCAGTCTCTGCTGACAGGGGGCCTTCCCTCAACGCTTCTGGGGAACCCAGAGCCCTGGAGTCTGCACTCTGGGGACGGGAACCACGGCCTTCCTGTGTGGGGTGGGGGAGCAGCAGGCTGGGGAGGGAAGCGACGCCTGGCATGAGAGCCAGGGCCGGCGGGCGGCTAGAGAGGCGGTCGGCCAGCTCTCCTCTGCGCACCCCGAGCCTGCAGCGTGAAGGTGTTAGCCTGCACCCTTGGGAAATAAGAGAAGGACTCGCCCGGTGCCTGGACAGGGCATGACCTCCCTGCAGCCCGCCTCCCCAGGTGACCCGGGAGCCCCAGGAGAGAGGCAGACACTGCCCCCTTCTCCAGGGAAAGAGGAGGCTGGGGCCCAGGCCTGCCGAGGTGACAGGGAAAGTAGAAGAATGAGTCTTCCCCACGTTCTGGAGGGAGAGGGGGGCGAGATCTCCCAAAGGAGAGGCTACGGTGAGCAGAGCCCCGGCGCGGCTGGCTGGCTGGCAGCCATCCGGTGCCCTTGATGGACGCTGCAGGTGGCCGGCATCTCAGAAGTTGTCCTCCCTCTGTGCTCCCTACACCAGCTGCTTCGGAAAAGCGCCCGACTGGAGCAACCTCCAGCTCCTCCCCCAGCACTGCCTCTGCCAGCTGCTCAGTGCGCCCAGGGCAGGACCTGGGGATGCCGCTGGGTGTTACGGTCACCCCCACCAAATGATTCTGGTGCTGTCCTTCTCCATGATTAAATAGGCCCAACGCACTGTCCTCAAGGGCACTGCAGGTGATAGGCAGTTGGAAGAGGAGGCCCTGAACAGGGTCCCTAAGCGTCCTGGACCAATCCCCACCCACTGCCCTGGTAGGGACCCGAGGCCCAGAGCGACGCCTAGTCAGGGTCACCCAGATAACCAGGAACAGCCCAGACCTCAGGTCCCAGGCCCCCACCTCCCCATCCGGACCGAACTCTCGATCAAACTGTGATCTTCCACTCCCTTCGCCTCCTGCAGGGGTCTTCCGGACACCCTTGCAGGTCATTTCACTGTAAATGTGTCACCATGCTCATCAGGACTGGACATAATCATAGCAGAGGCATGCTTCTTTTTTTTCTTTTTAGGCAAGGTCTCGCTCCGTAGCCCAGGCTGCCTCAGCCTCCTGAGCGCTGGGATTAGAGGCGTGAGTCACTACACCTAGCTTTGTGTGGTGCTGGGGAATCAAACTCAGGGCCTTTCCTCCAGCCTCAGAGATATGGTATTGAATTAACTTGTGGAAAGAACTTCAAATGCTATGTGTCATATAATAAATGTTTGATGCAGGTATACTTAAAAGGCGGGGAGGTGGGGGGCATGTGAACCCAATACACTTCCGTCTTGAATGAGTCTCCACCCAAAGGCCCTGTGCAAAGGAGGCTAGGGTGCGGTGAGAGTCAAGGCCAGGTGGGATGTCCCAACCCCGGGATTGCGTCGGAAGGACAGGGCTACAAGACCGGGACAGTCCTCGGTAGCCCTGGCTGCCTGCCCGCCCAAGCTGCAGTGTCCAGTCCAGGCCCAGCTCTGGCTGCCGGGGGAGAGTGACAGCGGCTGGCGACCCACCCTGCTCGTGGCTGAGCCCTGCACCTTCTGCCCTGGCTTGGCTCTGGGAGCCCGCACTGCGGCGGGGTGGGGACCCTGGACTCTGCAGGGACCTCATCTTACCTATTTTTGTGCTTGAGTCTTCATCCTGCTTCCTGACTAATTTTCTCTGCCTGGCTTTTCTCACTCCCTCACCCACATCCTAACCACAGAATTTATCTTTGGAAATAAAAACCAGCGTGACGGCCCCTCCAGGACCACCCTGCAGAGGCCCAATCAGCCCCGTTGTGTGAGGACAGCGCTCAGAATTAGGGCAAGGAGGTCGGGGGGCTGGTGGCCTCGCCGCTCTTTGCTGAGCTCCGAATCAGTGTGCATGGACCGGGATGGCTGCTCACTGGACACTTAGGAGGCAGCCACGACCTTGGCTCTCAGCCCCCTGATGGCAGGTGTGGCTCTCACGCACTGCCAAACCCCTGAGTTAGAAGCCTGGATACGTGGGCTGGCCTGTGTGGGAGCTGTTTGAACCGGGTTGCGCCTTTTTTTTTTTTTTTTTTTGAGACAGGGTCTTAATCTGTAGCCCAGACTGGTCATGCACTCAGGGGAAACCTCCTGTCTCAGCCTCTCGAGTGCTGGGATTACAGGCGTGCGCCACAACACCCAGCTTATGTGGTGCTGGGGAGTCGAACTCTGGTACTTAGCGCTTGACTTAGTGCTTGCTAGGCGAGCGCTTTAGCTGCTGAGCCATTCCTCTAGTCCCATAGAATACTATTCTTAGGAAGCAGTCCTACCTTGTTCCCCCTCTCCAGATGAGAGAGGAAATTTCTCAGGAAACTGAGGCTCCAAGGTGTTTGGAGGACGCACACAGTCAGGACCGGCTTTGACCAAAGCCTCCTGGGGAACATTCCAGATCCAAACCAGCTCAACTCCTCACCCCTCTGCCAGGTGCTTGGCTAAGACATGTTTGCCCTGTAGGGCTCATTTCTAAGGCGCATTTTCGGGTCGTCTGTGGTGTGTCCCTGAGGGGCGATCAGCTGTCCTCTCAGAAGGCCAGCTGCCGGAGGGGCCGGGGTCACAGGAGCTAAATCACTCGGTTGGTTAACGTAGAAAGGACAAGGTGCTTGCTCCATTCCGAGCCAAACAGGATTTATTTATTATTGAGGTCAGGGCCATTCTTTTACGACCTGCTAATAAATACCTGAGTTCTGTTGCCAAGATTCCAGAAAAATCCACCTTGCGCGTCCCACCGCTGGTAAGGAAAAGGACACAGTCCGACTTGGGCAGGCGGAGGATGGGCTGAAGGCAAGCAGCGAGCAGCTTCCCCCCACCCCCCCGCGTGGGTTGGGGGGCCATGGGTGAGCGGCCACCTTCCCCTAAGGAGTTGCTTGGGGCAGAGATCTCTTCCTGGGCCAGCTCCTGTGGGTGAGAGAGCTGTCCCTCCCAGATTCCCGTGGACCCTTGTCCCTGCTGTGGGGAGGTCTTCAGGAGCGCTGGTTCTTGACGGATTGATGCCTCATAAAAGGGCTCACCTGGGCCAGTTCACCCCTTCGCCCCTCGCGCATGGCAGGACGTTGTGTTGTCCCCTCTGCAAAGTGCAGCAGCACAGCAGGTGCCATCCCGAAGGAGGGAGGGACGGGGCTCTGCCAGATGCTGAACCTTCTGGTCCTTGGCCTTGGAATTCCCAGGCCTCCGAAGCTGGACCTGAACTCACTATGGAGCCCAGGCTGCCTCGAACTCACGGTAATCCTCCTGCCTCAGCCCCCGAGTGCTGGGATTACAGGTATGCGCTACCGCGGCTGCTTGTTGTGGTGCTGGGGACTCGAACTCAGCGCCTTTGCTTGGTAGGCTGTGCTGTACCACTGTGCCGTTCCTCCAGCCTGTATTTTTTTTTTTTTTTAATGACAGTATGAAAGAACTAAGACTGGCCAGAAATGGACAACCTGTCTGTCAAGCTCAGAAGAGGGGTCCTCTCCCAAACCTCTGGCCTTCATTCCTCCCCCAGTAGTCTCTCTTTCCTGGACCCCTCTTCTCCAGCACAGCTGTGGCCAACCCCTGCGGCCACTGGACAGTTCACCTTCAATCTAAGTCTCCCCTGGGAGCCGGTCCTCCTGGACTCCCTGCTCCAGTTCTCCCCGGCATACCTGTCCGGTTTCTACTCCAGCTCCTCCTGGGATATCCCTCTGTGGGCCACAGATAAGCTCAGCCCAAAGCCCTGGGCCAGTCCCAGGTGCTGAAAAAACCCAACCCAAAAACTCTCTGTTTCAGGAAAGATCCCGCCCTGGATTCATCAGGGTGATGTCATTTGAGAGCGTGACCCAGGTCAGGATGACCACGCAGAGCTATGACCACAGGCTCCGCAGGAGCCCACCACAGGAGCAAGGACAGCGCCAGAGGGGCCAGGGGATGGGAGACTGGGCCTCTCCTGCCACGGCTACTGCACCTCTCTAGGCTCAGGTTTCCTCATTTACAAAAGTTAAGGATGCTTGCCTTATGGATTTCTATCAGGGGCTAGTAAGAACCCAGAGCAGGGCTGGAGGAGGGGCGCAGTGGGTAAGGCACTTGCCTAGTGAGTGCAAGTCCTTGGGTTTGAATCCCCAGCACCAAACAAATCTGGGCATGGTGGCACATGCCTGTAATCCCAGCACTCGGGAGGCTGAGGCAGGAGGATTGCTGTGAGTCCAGGGCCAGCCTGGGCTATAGAGCGAGACCTTGTGTCAAAAAAATAAAAATAAACAAACAAACAAATAAAATAGGGACAGGAGGAATGGATCAGTGGCTAAAGTGATTGCCTAGCAGCGCTTAGGTAAGTGCTAAGTACCTGAGTTCGATTCCCCAGCACTGCATCCATGGTGAGTTCAGGACTAGCCTGGGCTATAGAGCAAGACTCTATCTCAAAATAAATAGATAAATGACACTGGGTCATTTATAAAGAGTAGAAATGTGTTTCTCCTGGTTCTGGAGACTGGATCATACACTTCCTGTGACCATATGGGCTGAACCGGGGTCTTCCCCAGGCTCCCGGATCCCTGCTGCCTGGGCACCTGCAGGAGAAGCCGCAGCTCCAAGGCAGAGGAGAAGGAGCGCCCCCTCCACACCCACCTCCGGCCCGCTGACCCCCTGAGCCCAGTGAGGAGGCCTTGCGGGCTCAGCCCAGAGCCGTGCCGGTGGCTTACTGCCCCATAAGCAGAGCCCTGGCCGTGCTGATGGAAGTGCTGTGCCGGGCTCTCGGGTTCAGGGTTAGTGTCCTGGCTGGGAGGCCTTCCTTATCCGGGCAGCCTCTCTTTTGCTGGGCATGCTGGGTGACCCCGGCTGGCACAGGGCCCTGCTGCTGTCAGCCTGAGGAGGACAAGACTGCAGACCCGCGTCACCGTGCTGCCCTCAGGGTCTCACTGTGCACTGTCTCCCCAGGAGCCCGCAGAATCCTGGTAGATGTGAGGCAGCGCACGGTGGCTGGACTGGCGTCATGGTGGGGACTAGCATCCTCGGAATTCAGTGCAAATGAAGAGTTTTCTCTGGGAGTCGGGGGAGCACAGGATGAGGGGACCATGCAAGGCTGGGGTGGGGGTCAGAGGACACTAGCAGCAGGGAGCTCGCGTCATGCAAGCCCAACAGGTCGGGGAAAGCCTGCCGGAGAGGTGACAAGTGGTATTGACCGAAGGCCCGGAGGGACACAGCCACTGCAGGGCCTGACCCCATGGGTGGGCAGGGGCAGGAAAGTGACACCCACCCCTCTCATCTCCCGCTCTTCCACCGCCACCGGTTCTCTACCAGCCAAGCCCACCGGAAACCACAGGCGAAGGATAGCGGGGCCATGGAGGGGGACAGTGACCCAGGTGGAGCAGGATGGGGAGGATGAGGGCCGAGCGGTGTGCCACCACTGGGGCAGGGGCTGGGGTGCCAGGCAGGAGCCAGGAACAGCCCGTGAGTTTGCTGTGTTTTTTTCAAGTGGACAACCCCCGACGTGCCGAGTCCCAGTCAGCCTCACCTGCCTCCTAATTCAAACTGCCCTCTTCCTGCGTCTTGCCTGTGCCCCGTGGGACCCTCTCCAGAGAGGGACCTGGCCCCAGGCCGGGGCTCTGGGCCAGCTGGGTCCCACCACAGCCCCGCTGCTAACTCCACTTTTTTTTTTTTTTTTCCTGTATTGAGGATTAAACCCAGAGCTCAGAAGGTGGCAGTCCTCTCGAAACCCACCCTAGATCCGAGGGGGCTCGGGTCACACCAGGAGCCCTCTGGTATTTCTATTTTGAGACAAGGTCTCATGAAGTTGCTAAATTGCCCAGGCTGGGCTCAAACCTGTGATCCTCCTGCCTCGGGCTCCCGGAGTGCTGGGATGGTGGTCCCTGTGTCTCGCTCACCTGGCTAACTGCAGGGCCTGGCCTCCTGCTCCAGAGTTTGTCTGGAAGACTCACTCCCTGAGGTGGCGGGACTTCTGGCCTGTCCAGTTGGACCGGAATTCTTGCCTCGTCACCTGCTCCTGTATGCCTGTCCCCACTGGGTGGTGTTCTACTGTGAGCTGCAACCAGCGGCCTCAGGGATGACAGGGACGATAAAGATGACGACTTGGTGGCCAGGTCAGGAGCTGCCACTCTCAGTTATTCCTTAAGCCAAATACTAGGCTTTTTTCCTGAAACAGGGTCTCACTCTGTAGCCCAGGCGGGTCCTGAGCTAACTGTGTGGCCCAGGCTGGCCTCAAACGCGCAGCAGTTCTCCTGCCTCAGCTTGCTGAGTGCTGGCGTTACAGGTGTGCACCCCCATGCCTGGCTTACATGGTGCTGGGGAATCGGACTTGAGCTTCGGTATTTAGCGTCTGATGTAGCTTTAACTGCTGAGCCGTTCCTCCAGCCCCTCTGTTCTTCGAGGTGGCCTTACTGCGTGGCGATGGCCCAGCAAGAGCTGAGCATTTGAAGAGCCCAGCTTGATGCTTCCGGGTTCCTGTGCCCACCCGTGAGTCATGATGACTGTCTGCCCTCCCCAGCCCCCCTAATACCCCTGTGTGATCCTTGCCTGACTCCCGCCCGCACTGTTGCTGCTAGGCAGCAGACTGTCTGCTTTCTGTCACTCTAGGTTCCTTCGCGTCTTCTAAAATTTTACATATGGAAGCCTACAGCATGCATTCTTTTTTGGCCCGGCTCCTGCCACTGTGCCTAGCTATTTTGAGGTTCGTCCTTGCTGGTGAGTGTCCCAGTCTTTCACTCCTTTTTCTTGCTGAGTAGTATTCCATTGTATCATGAATGTGCTATTGATTTGCCGGCTCCCCTCCTGAGGAAATTTGAGTGGCATTTGCCGACTACAAATAGAGCCGCCGTGAGCCTTCACGGATAGGTGGTCTTCTGTGACCATGATGCTGCTTCCCTAGGGTCAGCAACTAAGCAGGAGAAGTCAGGTTCATATCATAAGTATAGGTTTAATTTTGATGGGAAGTGGCCAAACTGTTTAGCAGAGTGGCTGTACTCTATTCTTGTGTCTCTCAGCCAGCAAGGTACGAGCGGTGTAGTTGCTCCAATTCCTCCAACACATGGTATTCTCTTTCTTTCTTCTGTTGGTTCATTCATTCTTTTTCTTTCTTTTATTCTTTCTTGTACATGGATAGCTACAAAGCCCAGGTTGCCCTCGAACACATGGCAATCCTCCTGCCTCAGCCTCCTGAGTGCTGGGATGACAGGCGTGCGCCACCATGCCCAGCTTAGGTAATTTTTAATCAGTAGTACTTTTCAACGTCACTGTTACCAGAACAGCAAATCACCTGGGTGACGGGGTGCCTGGGGAGGTCATTCAGCTGTTTGCTGTGATAGTTGCTACAGTTTCCTGATGATTTCGAGTGAATTTCTGTGTATGGGGTGAGGTCGGGATGCAGCCTCGTGTTTGGGGTGGCGGGACCTGGTCCTGCGCCACTGCCCGGGGCCTCCCTCCTTCTCTTGACTGGCATTGGTAACTTTGTCAAATGCCAGTAATATGTTTTCCATCCTTTTCCTGGTTTGCTCTTGGCTCCTCCCCCGGGCAGCCCTTCTGATGTCCAGGAGAGGTCCCCTGCTGTTGGGAGCCATCTGTATTAGAGGCCCCCGGCCTGAGACATAAGCAACTCCATCTTGGCTCAAGTCTACCATACTCGGTGCTGCTGACAAGAGAGCAACCAACACCCTGTCACTCTGAAACGCCCAGTTTCTCCAAAGACTGTCTGCTTAAACTAATGTGACCTTTGCCTTTCTTTTTCTGGGGGCATTCTTTTAAATATTTTAGCATAGATTAGCAGATAAGAAATCAGAATGTCTTGCGGTTTGGTGGCCATAGCAATCGTGCTTATGCAGATTACCTCTCCCATACTATTCTCCTTATATAGGTTGTCCTAACCTGCCATAAACGAGACTTGATCAGAAAGCCTGTCTGGTCTCCCTCCTTCGTGTCTCTTGCCCCTTCTCATCCTCACCACCCCCTCGCAGGTCCTCGTTGAACTGTCCGGTGGGCCCGGACACCCTGCTCGTCACCACTGGGACCAGCTTCTGCACCTCCGACCTCATTGATCGGCTGGCTCCTGGTGGTATATTTCAGGTTTCACTGAGTCCCCTGACCCCCACCGGCTGGCATCCAGCCTGGCCCCTGCTTCCCTGCACCTGTGCACAGCCATGGCTGCCCCAGTGTGGTGCCACTGGGGCTCTGGAGGGTGAGAGCGGCACACAGGCCCTGCTCCACCTCTGGGCTCTGGACCAGCCGCGCTCCCAGCCTTGCCACATTGTCTTGGCGCTGGAGCCTGGGTCCAAACTGGCTCCAGACCTCCAGGTCACTGATGTCAGCCCAGTGCAAACCCCAGTTAAGCCCAGGTGTGACCTGGGAAGGCGGGATGTTGGCAGGTGACTCTGGACAAGGATGATGCAGGGCCTCGCGCACCCCTCCCACAACGCTGGAAACTGCGCTGGGCCTGGTCACATGCTGGAGGACAGCAAGTTCAAGGCCAGCCCGGGAACCTTGGCAACGTTGCGAGGCCCTATCCCAGGAAAAAAAGGTTGGGGGTGTCGTTTAGTCAAAGGCCTCAGGTTGGATCTTCAGTACTGAAAAAGGAAAGAAAGAGAGAGAAAGAAAGAAAGAAAGAAAGAAAGAAAGAAAGAAAGAAAGAAAGAAACTCTTCAAAACGTGCCTATCTGTGGACCCATGACCAGGCCTGTGTATCCTGTGTGGTTTCGGGCAGGGCACTGGGAAGGCTCTGACGTCACAGAGTAGCAGGGACGCTGTCGTCTTCAAATGGATTTTGGCGGGGACAGGTTGTCCTTCAGGTACTCGCCCCAGGCCCCAGACGGAGCTGAGCTCCTTACAAAAATATCCTGGTTCTCTGTTTTCATAACTTCTTCCAGGAAGCCAACACCTCCATGGGCAATTCATAGAAAGCTGTGGAGGCACCGGAGCGAAGCGGCCGGTTCCCAGAAAGGGTTCTTGGGAGTTTACGTAATACATTGGCTGTGACCATATTTTAAAACAGAAAGCACAGCTCTCCCTGCAGGCCTTGCTCCCCCTGAGCCCCGACCCGTTGCAGGTGACAAGCCTGCGGGCTTTTGTCACTCAGAGAGGACGTGTTTATGTTTAAGCACTTCTGTTTTGGCCAGTTTGTTCCTCTTTTATTTTTAAAATCAAGATTATGTTTGCATATATCACAATAGTGCTTGAGGGTCACTTCAAAACAAATATTTTAAAAAGCGATATTTGAGCCCAGGCTGGTGGCCCATGCCCATAATTTCAGCATTCTAGGAGGCTGAGGTGGGAGGATCGCAAGTTCAAGCCCAGCCTGAGATGGAGCTCAATTCAAAGGCCCTGGCTTCAATTCACAGACACGCACGCACGCACGCACGCGGGCACACGTATTCTGATTCTGGTTTTAATGGCTATGATAAAAAAAAAAACAAAAAAAAGAAACTATTGAAGCACATGAGGCAGAGTCCTCAAGTGTTGATTTTTTGAGACAGGGTCTCACTCTGCAGCCCAGGCTTGCCTTGGACTCACAGCAATCTTCCTGCCTCAGCCTCTGGAGTGCTGGGATCACAGGCGTGTGCCACCACGCCCAGCTGGGGAATCTTTAGGGAGTCCTAACTCAGCATCTACTTGGCACCAGGCCCCCTGTTGGCATACAGAGATGAACCAAACCCACAAACCCCCCATGGGGGGGGGCTGGAGGAGCCGCAGTCAGGTGTGAGTGTGTGTGTGTGCGTGCGTGTGCGTGCGTGTGTGTGTCTGGCACAGGGACAGGCAGGGAGGACAGCTGGGGAAGCAGGGGTGGCATGGTAGGGCCAGACCCCACTGGACCCTCGGGACTTGGACTCCCGCCTCGCATCCTGTCCCAGGAGGTGAGGGGGCGGCAGAATGATGTCATGGCGGATCCCCCGTCTGCTGGGTGGGGACAGACTCCAGGACTGAGCGAACAGGCTGCTGTGACAGTCTGAACCAAGGAGGACAGTGCCGTGGACCCCAGGGAGGCAGGGTGGGATGATGGGACGTGTTTTAGGGCAGTGCTGTCATATCTGCTTCCAGGTCCCCTGCTGCAGGCGCGTGGTGTCCCTGTCTGGTACCACACAGGGGTCACCAGGGTCTGGCGTCGAGTGTCCAGCCCCACTGGCCCCTGGCGGCTGTGGGGATTTTTCTGGAAGGATGTTCAGTATGTTACAGCAAGAGGAAAGGGCCAGGATCTCAGTGCCAGGAAAGAGCTGTCCTTCAGGTCAGCCCCCCTTCCTGGGCCAAGTGGCAGCCTCAGCGTGCCTCAGGCACTCGCCTCAGCCAGCAGCTGCCTCCCTGGCTGCTGTCCACCAACTGGGGGTGCGAAGCCAGAGCTGGAGTGACTGCGGGGACAGAGGAGGCAAGGGGGTGCCGGGAGGGCAGAGCCCGCAGAGGGGCAACTCATCCCATCCTGGACCCAATGAGGTGAACGAAATGCAGGCCTCGGCCCTGGCCAGCCAGGCCTCACGTGTGGGGGCCGTGCTGCCCAAGGGGGCTGCCTCAGGCCGCGGCCCGCCTCGCTGATTCGGGGTTCCGGGGACCACAGCAGATGCTACAGCCCGCCCTCCCTTCTCCCCCAACTCCACCGCAGGCCCTGCACTGACTCATGGCCATGCCAGCCAGCCGCAGAGGCCTGTCCTTCTGACACCCTGGAAGGCTGAGCATGGCCAGGGTCACTAGTGACCTGTCTCCAAATCAAAAGTGAAAATGGGCTGTGCATGTAGCTCAATGTGGCGGTACTGGGCTGGACACCAGAACTTCCCCCCCCAAAAAAAAAAAAATCATTGCCTTGATGGGTAGGAATGTACTGGGGGTGCCACTAAGTGGGCCTTGGGCCAGGAGGGCAGGGGGTGGGCGGACGGGAAGCGCCGACTACGGCCCCACTGTTCACGTCGAGGGGTGTTCCCCAGTCTGGAAGGGGAGATCTGCTCTGGGATGCCACTTGTGCCGCTGGCCACTGCGGTCAAGGTGAGCGCAGCCAGTGGCCCTGGCCTCCCCCAGCCCACCCCTTATTCCCCGGCTCCTCTGAGGCCCCCTTCCCAGCATCAGGCCCACTCGCGGTGGGGTTCAAACCCTCTTCCTTAGCTCTCGGTTACACAGCGCACAGGCCTGGTGCCCCCACCCCTCTGCTGGCCGGGTTGGCCACCTCCTCCCCACGGTGTGGCAGTGTGCGTTTTCTCTCCCCGTGTTCAGGGTCTGCAGCATCCAGCAGCTGCCTGGACCTGGCGCGTCTCCTCTAAGCTGCCCCCACCCCCGGCTTCCTTGGGCATACAGGGGCCCTGGGGTACCCCCATCAAGGGGCTGTGCTAATCCCTGCCTGTCCCTGGTGGCCCCCAGGGCGGCAGCCTGGCACCTCCTGGCTTACTCAGCTCTCACTCCCCGGGGCCTCCCCTGTGGGCACACACACTCCCCTCTGCCATGCCGGCCTCTTCTCCTTCAGGTCCAAGGGCGGTGAGGCCGCCATGCACTTGGCCGTGTGGCAGAGCGACAACCACAGCTCTCTCTTCTCTAGGACGCGACCCCTCCGGACTGGGTTGGGCCCAGCGTCTGCGTTCGTCCTGGGCACACGGTGTCGGAGGCTGTCCGCCGCCAGCTCCCGCCTCTCCTGGCTCTTTCTTACACACTACTTGCTCTCTCTAGAGTGCCCTCTGCTCCTGGCCCTCACTGGGAGAACTCCTACTCCTCCTTTAGAGACCCATTCGGTATTGCCCCCTGCTCGTTCCTGATCAGCCTCACTCCTGGCCTGCAAGCCCCCAGGGCAGACTCTTAGCGCTCATCACCTGTGATCTGTGACCGGCCTCCCGAGTTCTGGGATTGCAGGCACCCGTCGGCCCACCGGGACAGGAACTCTGGGGTCCCCTCTGTGTGCTACTCCTCCCAGGTCACTGTTAAGAATGCCTGAACCAGTGGAGCATTCACCCTGTGCCAGTCAGTACCTGAGGCCTTTCCACAATGTATTCAGGCTCCTCCTTACCCTGCCCCCTGGGGCAGGTAGTGATCATTGTGCCCATTTTACATGTAGGAGGACCCTGAAGTTAGGACGCTAGAGGTTCACACAGCGTAGGAGGAGGAGCTGGATGCACACCTGTTCTGATGGCTGCGGAGCCACAATCCTCACCTCTAGAGCTTCTGGAATGGTCTGCTATAAAAGTGCTATCTTTCTCTGATTTTGAAAACTAAAGTCTGTGTGATTATTGGGTTATAAATATGAAGAATAGTTTTATGAACTTTTTTTGGGTACTATTAGGAATCAAATCTAGGGCCAGGGTTTTGCTAAGTTGCTAAATTGCCTAGGGTTCAGACTTGCAATCCTCCTGCCTCTACCTCCCGGTGTGGTCTCTGTGCCTGGCTGGTTTTATGCACTTAAGAGTCGCTTGAAAAAAAAAAAACATGATTGATGGGCTGATCCACCCATCATGGAATTTTCTACTGGGGTTCTGGTAGGGCTCTGGGTGTCAGGGAGTGATGGAAGGGACCCTGGGTGGCCTCCTGGGGTTGGTATGGATGCCCTCTGCTGCCACGCCTGTGGCCTGTCAACCCAAAAAAGGCTCCTTATTTCACAGAGACCTACCAGAGGAGCGAGGGGGCCACCTGACAGGGCTTATGGTGCCCAGGTGTCAGAGGAGGAAGACAGCAAGCTCAGAAAATGAATCCCAGGTTTTGAGAGAACCAGCTGAACTCATCACCTGGGCTCATTTTGTCCTGTCCTGTTAAAAAAAGAAAGGAAGAAAAAGAGAAAAAGAAAAGAAAGTGAAAAAATGTTCCCATTAAATGCAGAGGGAGGGGGGGGGCAGCTTCCTTGGGCCTGGAGAATTACGGTCTATCCATGGAGCCTGAGATCCTCAGAGATACTCAGACTTTTACAGAAGAGAAATTGAGGCCCAGGAGAAGCTGGGGCCGCCCAAGTGGTGAGTAGCGGCTGAGTCCTGGTTTTCCTGCCTTTCCTCTCCCGGCCTTCCTTTTGCCTTTGCCTGGTGAATGGCAGGGTATCCACAGGCCTCTGGAGACAACGTGAGCTAATTTCTGCTTCTTCAAGGAAGGCCGCGAGACTCCAAAGCTTCTAGAAAGACGAGAGTCAAATGTTCTGATCTAATTTCAGGACCAGCCTTGATTTTATTAGCTGAGGGACTGCCCAGGAGGCAGACCCCGCCTCTCCCGAGCTGGCTGCATTATTGCTTCCGGGGCAAGGAGGAGGACAGTGAGTACTGGCTTCCGGGGGCTCTGGCTCGTGAGACACAACCCACAGAGGAATGGTACGTGACAGTGGGTCTCTCTGATGGCTGAGCTGGTGAGGAAGGAGGCTGCCCGCCCTTCCCTGGGGGCCCTAGGAGTCCCCAGACGTCCCTGTGGGGATGTCTAGGAAGGACGCTGCCCATCGGACTGCCACTGCTTTGGAAAGAAATTTCTCAAAAAGCGCTATGGACTGCCCAGATGAGGTAAGCAAATCTAGAGGGAAAATTCCTCTCAGTGATCCAAACTAAGGATTTAGAGGCGAGGACGAAGACTGGGGAGAAAGGCTGGCGCGAGTGCGTCCTAACTGAGGAACAGACGCCAAGAGGTAAGTCGGGCTGGAGGAATAGCTCAGCGGTTGGAGCGCTGACCAGCAAGCACTGAGGACCTGAGTTTGGTTCCCCAGCAACACACAGTCCAATCCAGGTGTGCTGATGCATGCCTGTAATCCCAGCACTTGGGAGGCTGAGGTAGGAGGATTGCTGTGGGTTCAAGACCAACCTGGGCTATATAGGAAGTTCAGGACCATCCTGAACTACAGGGTGAGACTGTCTTACACAGACTAAGCACACCTGCCTCCTCCTGGAGATGCTTGAAGACAAGTAGGAATGAAGGGGCCATGCCACCCAGATGTGGGCGCCAGCATGCACAGCCATCCAGCTGCGTCCCTGGACTCGTTCCGCTCTGTGCACTCCTCTGGGTGACAGTCCCCAGCTGATTAACAGATGTTAACCTCGCATCTGGGCATCAGGTGAGCCTTACGCATCCAGCCAAAGTCAGGTGATCTTGAAAGAGCCACTGTCTTCCCTTCTCACAACATGGATCCCATTAGGACTCGTGTGCCACTACAATTCATAATTCTCAGCCAGACCAGGTGACACAGGCCCATCATCCCAGCACTCTGGAAGGCTGAGGCAGGATGATCACAAGTTTGGACCCCACTTGGGCAACTTGCGAGACCCTTTATCAAAATCAAAAATGAAGCGGGCCTGGGAGGTAGGTCAGTGCGAAGGCCTTGGACCCTATCCCCAGAACCACAAAGAAAACAGAAAAAACCCTTCCGAGCCAAGTGGCACATCCCTTTCTTTCCCTCAGACGCCGCTGGTGTGGACGGCCCGCAGGACCCACCCCTGCCCAGAGCCCAGCTCTGGAAACCCACACCTTCATCAAGCCCTTGGCTCTGAAAAAGGCTGTTGGCTTGTGTTAAAACCCAACCAAATCATATTATGTACCATGGATCGGATCCAGGCCAGTGCCCATCTGATCAATCAACCTTTTAAAAATCTTTTTAGGATGAATATTCTGCTACAGTCATGAATTAAAGATGTGCGGGAGAGAAAAATAACACGCGGTTCGGAGTCAAGGTGTGGCGTCGCATCGATCCTCTCCGCAGGGCCGGGTAGGAACTGAGTCAAGTTTGTTTAAACCATTGCTGTCTGACAACCATTAGAGGCGCTCGGATTTCACAAAAGACAGGAAGGGAAAATGACTTTGGTGGGGAGAAAAGAGGAGCGGCTCATAGCCAAGTCAAACTTAAAACCCAAAAAAGCCCAGAATGTTCCACCGCAGTGACATATCTGATTGCCAAGTTTTCAGTAAGCACCTTTGCAGAACAGGTGTGTTTCCAAGTCAGGAGCCGACATGTGACCCAACAGGAGGTGACGAAGTTACCTGCAGCCGTGGGGGTAACTTTGATTCCCTGTGTTAATTCTCGTAGTGTCTTAGGTTTTTTTTTTTTTTTTTTTTTTTTTTTTTTTTATCACTGGGACTCAATACCAGACATCTACAACCTGGGAAAGATTTACTGTAGCTGGTAGTTTCAGAAGGTCTTAGTCCGTTCACCGGTGGGAGGCTGGAAAATGGTGGAATCACATGGTGGGGCCACAGCTAGAGCCAGAGCTGGAGCTGGTGCTCTGGAGACAGAGATCCTCACAGCAGCAGGGCAGAACTGAGACCAGTCTGGACGGGCAGAACCAGCACACGCACCTCCAGGTCAAGCCGCGAGCACCTGCCCCTTCCATCTAGGCCTGCCTCCCAGCAGTACACAGTATCCACAGGAACGTGAGGCTTTTGGGGGACACTCCAGATCCAAACCATGACACATAGCTCCTGTTTTGACATGTTAGAGGTAAAGATTTCAGGAACAGGTTGGCCAACAGGGCCAGCTTCAAGAGCAGTCAGCCTGGGGTCTGCCCTCAGAAGACCCCGCAATGGGGACGGCAGGATGTAGCCTCCCTGACCCACATACCCCTGGGGTTTAGAACTCTCCAGCGCCACGTTCAGACTCTTAGTAAGTTTACCCTCACACCTGTGCTTGGGGAAAGAAGTCTGTCTAATGGGAAGATGGAAGAACAGCCAGGGGCCCGGGAACCTTACCCTCCCATCTCTCCGGGATGTGTGCCCGATTGCCTGCTCCCTGTCCCCAGGCCCGGGCCTCACCACGCCTCCTCCTCCCTGCCACATCCTGTGGTTGCGGCAGAGGCTGGGGAGCGAGGGAGGGGCCTACTTCTACAGCGACAGTTTATAGATGGCATCTAACTTGGAGCAAACCTGCTGGTAGCTAAAGCAACTAGAAGAAAAAGTAAGTGCTTGCCCTCAAGGGGCATAGAACCTAGCAGAAGTGGATGATGTTGGATGAGCCAATTTGCTCCAAAGAAGTGGATTTGGGAGGGGACGCTGAGTGTGGGGGTCAGCCATGGAGGAGGGGGACCTGGAAAATGCACCCCGAAATGTAGGGCTGGAGATGAAGCTGGTATAAGCGCGTAGCTGAGCAGAAGTCAAGATAAAGGGTACCTGGATGGTCACGGGCCATGGCAGGCTGCCGGTCTCCTGCCCACAGCATCCCATGGCAAGGCGATTCTGGTGACAGGTAGGGGTGGGCAGCCAGGGACCAGGATGTATCACAGCGGGCAGAAGAGCTGAGCCTATGGCAGCACGGGGCTAGATTACTTGACTCACCGAGGGTAGAAAAGAGGAAGTGGGTCCAGAGCCTCTCGGGTATGCACACGGGGGCCAGCGGGCTGCCCCCACACACCACACCGGCCACTCAGAGTCCTGCTAGACGGGCCAGGAGGGACCAGGGGACTCACCCGGGAGCCAGGGATTGGTCGGAGTTGAGGGTCACGGGAGCTCAGCGCTAAGGGGGAAAAGCAGATATTTTCTGGCGAGAGCTGCCGTAGTGAGCCATGTTAATAATTCATGAGTCTTCCAAATACTTGCCACAAGATTCAGGCTCAGCTTGTGCTTCTGGCGTTTTGCTCTGGGTTTTCTCACTCCTGATTTGACTGCCTCATGGGGCCGCAGCAGGGCGAGCTGCGAGCGTGGGGCGGAGGACTGCCTGGGCCCTGGCCTTGGGCAGCGGGCACATGCAGAGGCAGGGTTTCCCTCACTCACGCCATCTCTGGGAGTCTCTCCTACCATACCCCAGAGCCAGGCTGTTACAATGCCATCTGCAGGTGCGGCAGTGCTGCCGTTGTGGGCAAAAGGCCTCCTGTGGATGTGTGCAGGGTAACGTTTGCTCCTTGGGCTGGAATGATGTTAATGCAGAAAGGAGATGAAAGGTATAAAAAGCCTGAGTCAGCGCCCTCCCGGCACCTGCGGAGCTGGCTGGCTGCCCTGGGAGCTGGGGGTGGCCTGGAGTCCCATCCTGAGCCCTCAGGGCCTAGCCGAAGGACTCCGCGGCTGTGCCCTGCAGGAGGGATTGGGCCACCGTAAGCCTCAGTTTCCTCCACGGCTAATGTGATGTCTTCCGCCTCCCCAGTGACGGGGGTGGGCAGCCGGCGGCTGAGGATCTTCATGCAGTGTATGTCACTGTCGTGGGCAGCAGAGGCAGCTTGGTCTCCGGGTCTCCCCTCAGGGAGGAGAGTGCCGTGAGTCCGGGAAACTTGGGCTTGTACTGGTTCAGTGTTGGGGGGCAGGTGTCACACTGAGAAGTGGCAGGGGATTCCTGGCTCCATGTCCCCAGAAGGAATGTGGGTGGTGCAGCCTTGGGCTCTCTCTCCCTGTGCTCAGGACAGTGGAGATGCAGGTGACCATAGAAACTAGAGAGAATCTGGGCTTTGGTGGTCACAGGCCTGACTGCACCGGGGGAGGTGGCTCTGAGGGCAGGAGCCAGAGACAGGAGGCAGCTGCCCACGGCAAGTCTCAGGGCCACCAAGCGCTGCTGCGGACTCTCAGGAGGACCGGCGAGAGTGAGGGAGGCTGCCCTGCTGGACAGCTGCAGAGTGTTCTCTCTCATGCGAGGACAGGACGCTGGGTAGGGTGCCAGGCTCTGACCTACACCCTGGTCGTATGCCAACTCTCACAAACACGGGGACAATCCGTGGAGACGCTGCTCGTGTAGAGGAGAAACTGAGGCTGGGAGAGACGGAGTGACTCCTTCAAGGGCCACAGCTGCTGGGTGCTGCAGGAGGTCAGCCAACCCCACCCACCAGCTGGCACCTGGGAATGCCTCCTCTGGTGGTCCAGTGCAGAGTCCTGCTCGGTAAATAATTGCCCACAACAGGGAAGCCAGCGGCGCTCCCTCTCAGGTCTGGGCAGCCCTTGGCTCACATGCCCACATCCCCCCAGGAGTCCTCACCCACCAGGCCCTCCACTTCCGAGACCAGGCAGCAGGGAAGGAAGAGCCTCAGCTCCGTCCCCTGGGTGGCCCCAGGGCTCCTTTGGAGTGGCGACTCTGTCAGAATTCCAGGGAAGAGAACACTGGCACCCCTCAGGAGGGGGACTTAGGGGGACAGAGAGCCAAGGCTCCCGCGTCGCCCCATGGAGAAAGGAGGGTATTTTGGCATCCCTGGGAAAGCGGGCATCCCAGGGGCAGGGGACAGTGTCTGCAGACGGGGTCACTGTGCCCAGCCCAGGGCCTCCGCCAGGGAGGAAGCCTGCTAAGCAGAGTCACCTGGGCGTCTCTGTGGCCAGTGATGTGAACAGAGGGGACCCCTCCCCCAGCCCTTCCCGCCGCTGAGCCTGTGATGCTGATGGGCTGTGACTGTTTCCTGGGAAGGGCTTTGTCATCGAGATGTCCTAATGGGCCTCTTTCCTTTCCAACCAAGGCCCTAGGCACCCTTCTTAACACGTTCAGTCCTTCAGGTTCCCTGAGGTAAGCTTTTTATTTCACTGCTGTTTTAAGAGGATGTGTCTAGAACTTCCATCGGCATAATAGATTTCTGGATGGCAAAAAGCCTCTATTATTACTTACATTGAGTCAAGTCTTCCCTCTGGATAGTAGGAACCAACATCACATTAATTTTCCTTGCTGCCACTTTAATATAAATTGTTTTTATGTGAGAACCAGCAGGTCATTGGATTGAATTTAAGAAATTGGTAAAACAAATTTGACTTCAGTGAGTTTGAATGATTGCAGGGTAATGAACCCATCAAGGCTGGGAGGCTAATTCATAATCACGTTCAGTTTTATTTATTTGAAACTCTTTCATCTCTGGTATAAACAGGCTTTATTAAAGATTATGAAGCCAATTTCCAAGAGAGCTGTGAGTGGCTTTCTATAGAGAGATCACTTGATTTGTTTTCCCGGATAAAGCATGGTTTGGCCCCGTGGGGTTATGGCATTAATATTGGAAGATTATTCTGCCGTGTCTGGCATCTCTGATGTGACATGTTTGATTGGCTCTCTGATCTATTTGTCTTTCCTCTCTTTAATAAACAGGCGCTCCCATGCGTAACCTCTTCCAACCCGTCCTTCTGTGAGTCAGGAGAGCCTGTCTGTCTGTGGGGCACTTCATCATTCGAATGATAATTCTGGTTCCCTTTAGAAATGTTGAAGTGTCTGCTCTTCAAAACCGACTGCAGCTGCGGGTCACGCTGGGGTGCCGGCACCGGCCCCCTGGCTTCTGTCTCCTGGTAACAGACTGTCAGGGTACAAGAGGTCACTGCCTGCCAGGGAGGGCCCACCCCGCCCCCTCCCGCCCCCCCCCTTTGCTGCTCTCTTGGGCAGGGGTGGGAGGACTTTGCACGTGACATTTAGGAAAAGACACAGAGCAGATCCTGGTCTGGGAGGTGGCCTGCGCAGGGTGGGTGCCCCGGGGACAGTGGCCCTCCAGAAGCCTGCCATGTTGTCAAAGCCTGTTCCCTTCCTCTCCTTTCTGGAAACACTATGACTGTCCCAGCCCTGTGCAGACTGGGTTGAAGCAGAGACGCCAGTACCAAAGGGGAACTTGTGGCTGCCGAAGCATCTCACAGGCTGGGCTGGGAAGGGCTTTGGGGGCCATGTCTTAAATTCCCCCGAGGTCAGTTGGTTTATTTCCACTTAGTAAACGTGTTGTCTGAAGAGAGATCCCGCCCCCCCCCCCCCCTCAGGACACCCACTGCCTGTCGTCTTGTTGCACCAGGAATGGCTGCCGACTGAAGGATGCAAAGCTGTTGTGAGGGCCAGGCACCCCTGCTGCCACTTGTGCAAGATGTGCGTCTATCCCACTAGCAACAGTACTGTGTTTGTGCCAAGGTCAGCCGGGCAGGGGCATTTCCGGTCACACCAAATGGGGCCATGGTCTGGGATGGTTTTAGATGTCTATCTTTAAGATCTTAAGTTGACTCAAGAATTTTGAAGTCTAGCAGTGAAGTAGAAATAGTTAAACTGTGCACTTGTCCATGGACCCCTGCCTCAGGGGCCAGAAAACAAGGCCAAGTGCCATCCTAGGGGAGCCAGCCCCTCAAGCAGAAGGCAGGGGGCCCCTGGCTTACGTTTAAGTCTCTGCTTTAAGCTCCACATGTCCTCTCCTCTTCTTAAACTCCTGTGTATCCAGATTGGTCATTTTCTTCTCCAATGGGAAGAGGATTATTTGTTTGTACGATGCTTGAGAGAACCCTAAAGCTCGGTGACTTCCGATGACACCCGTGATGATGTGCTCTCCACCTGGCTTTATCACTGGCCGGCCACATGCTGTCATGTCTTCGTGCCTTCCAGACACCATCATTACACAGACAGACAGCAGCACTCTGAGCACGGAGAGTGTCACCCAACTGTAACGGCACCTGCACATTCTGTATGAACGTGTCCTTAGCTTGACACTCAGCCTAAGTCTGCTTTCTCAAACCCAACCTCAGTTTTGGGTTTGACAAGAGAGTATTTCTGACCATTATTTATCTGGAGTCCCATGTGTTTTTTAAAAAAAGCATGGACTTAATTCCTGCCTTCAGAAAGTTTTTAGTCTATTGGCATTAAAAAAATGAGTATGCTTGAAATTCCTGTACATACATGTTTCGACTTGCATTCTGGTTGTTTCATCTCTCATGCTGGCACCTGAACCCATGACCCCGGGCAGGCTCAGCAAGCATTCGACCAGAGGTCTAGCCCCAGTCCCAAGTTCGTATATAGATTTTCGCGCTTCTAGTTAGAATAAGAAAGGAATGTCTCTCTTTTCTTCCCTTCACCATGTGCTGGGCACTAGGGGCGCGATGAGTGGATGAGCCAGTGACTCTCAGGACTCACAGGCCGGAAGGTGCAGTGCCGGCGTCTGTAGCCACGTGGGGAGGAGTCAGAAGCGTGAGTTATCAGCTGTGCGTCTCCTTATGCTTTGGCGACTCCACCTGTTAACCTGGATGCTTGTCGAACTGAGCCAGCAAGTTTGCCACGAGGATGAAGTATGGGGCTGAATGTTCAATGCTTTAGGCTTAGTGCTTGACAAAGAGTATTTACTGTGGGCAGAGAGAGCGGTGATAAGGCACACCTGGAGGGGGTGGGGCACTGGAGCCCCAGGGTTTGGGTGGAGAATGTGTGGAATTTTAGACAATGGGAGTCAGCTTTGCTGAGTACCCAAGGGCCACTCTGCTGCAGGTGCTTCCTCACCTGACTCCTCCTCTCCGAGCACAGGACTAGGGCAAATCCTCTCTCCTTTAGGGTCTTAATTTCCTCAGCCGAGGGTTGCCTTAAAATGACCTCTGAGATCTCTCTTCCCACTCAGTACACGGATCTCCCTCCCTCAAACGGACCTTAAAGTCACGAGGTCACGTGACAGGTTTGCAGTCTGAAGCCCGGCCAGGTTCTGAGAGTGGAATGACAGGTGTTTGGTGATGATGTGGGTGCCAAATCCCTGTCTCCTGTGTCCCTGTACAGAGAGGGGTCCTGTGCATAAAGTTGAATGACTTAGGGACAGGAATGGACACAGCCTAGGAGCTACTTGCTGGGCAAGGGGAAGCATAATGCTGGGAAGAAACAGTTCTAGACACAGAAGAACATGGCTAAAGGGACCTCTTAGTCCACAGCTAAAGGTTTTAATACAATAAAAAGAACTAGGCCTCTGGCGATAAAATTATTCTAGCTTACTTATTACTAAAAGATATAGTCAATCCAGACAATAAAGTCAAATTTAGAAACCTATACAAGGAGCTGGAGGAATGGCACAGCCGTTGCCAAGCACAAGGCCCTGAGTTCAACTCCCCAGCACCACATACAATGGGGCGTGGTGGCACATGCCTGTAATCCCAGCACATGGGGGCGGAGGCGGGCAGGTTGTTCTGAGTCTAAGGCCAGCCTGGGCTACACCAGTGAGCTCAGGACCAGGGTGGCCTACAGAGCATGACCCTGTCTCAATAAAAGAAAAAAGAAGAAACCTTATACAAGAGGAAAATGGAGATACTTTCTATACAATTAGTCAAAAGAATGGGCTATAGATTTATATGAGTATTGGACAGTGGTTAGGGACCTCGGACAGTAGCCACCGCCTGCTTTTCCTGCTCCAACATTAGTCCTGGCTCCCTGAAGCACTGGACCCTGAGGATAAAGGGGAGCTCCCATGACCCCGAGCCTTTGGGTCCCCTAGCCTGTTGGTCCCCTAGCCTTTGGGACCGCAGAAGGGAGCCGCTGTGGAAGTCCCATGAAGCAAGTCACGGCGAGGGGGTAGCGGGAAGGGGGGACTGCCCCGCCCCTGCCCTGGCTCCGCCCCTTCCCCCTAGGCCTCGCCCACTCTGGCCTTCTCTGTTTCCACTGATCCCTTTTTCCGTTTGGTCCTGTGCTCCCTTTCCCGCCCCCAAATACCACACCTGGGGTGGGGGGTCAAGACTACCAGCACTTGCAGATTCTCCCTGAGCCGGCGCTGAGGCTCAGGATAAAGGCTGCTGCAGATGATGGGAGCCCGGGGAGCGCTCGTGTCAGGCCGAGTGCAATAAATATAGAATGATGACTGACTTGTAATAAGTTCGACGGAAAAAAATAGATACGAATTTAAAATCTCCCAGGATCCTTGAATAAAATGGCCAATTCTGGGTCTACATAGAGAACGCACAAGTTGAATCTGGACCATCTTGTGCTGAAAAGTCAGAGAGCACCAAAACCTGTTGGAGATATGTCAAAAGGACGTAGTAGGCTCCCACCTGAGGAGCTCCCACTGGCCGAGGGATAATTTCAGCACAGCAGCTGAGATAAAAGTAATTGACTAATGTGCTGAATTAAGAATCAAAACAAAGCGGGACCCAGTGGCGCAGGCCACTAATCCCAGTCCTCTGGAGGCTGAGGCAGGAGGATTGCAAGTTTGAGCCTAGTCTGGGCAACTCAGTGACTCAGGGACTCGCTGTCTCAAAATCAAAACTAAAAACGGGCTGGGGATGTAGCTCAGAGTGAAGGACATGGCTACATCTCCAGTTCCTGGTCACAAATGGAAAGACGGGGAAAGAACTGCTGCCTTAGGTACTTTCTCACTGTTGTGACAGAATACGCAACATCCACTGGTTAGGATTCTCAGAGGCAAAATTAACAGAAACGGTAAATAACGGGAATCTATTTGGAGGGCTTGCAAGTCTCAGCACAGAGGTAGTCCAAATGGCGGCCTGCAAGTGCAGGAGCTGTGACGTAGCAGAACACCTGTCCGGGACTGCAGGACAGCTGGGTGAGGCTGCTGCAGATCATCCTTCAAAAAGCAATGAGGAGAACAGAGACTGGAGTGAGCCTGTAATGGAGATCCGGAGTGCAGAGAGGAGCAAGAGAGATAGTCCCGGTGGCCAGAGCTTTCCCAGGAAAAGCTGTAACAGTCTCTCTTCTTTTTATTTAGTCCAAGCTGCCAGGTGGGCCTCTCACACTGGGGTTGGGTGCTTTCCCCTCATTCGCTGGCCCACCCGTCATCCCATCTCCTAATGGGACATGCCTCCATTGATAATCCATTATATCCAAATACATGGGACTTTTTGGGGACATTCCAGGTACAAACCACAACAACTTCTTTACAGAATGAATTCTAACTGATACTATACAGAATGAATTAATGAATAGAAAAACCTTCATTCTGCAACCAAAATGTAATTACTCATTTAGAAAAGGATCATCAATGAATTAGAAGCTCAGGAGGTTTTGTTTTGTTTTGTTTTGTTTTTTCTGAAACAGGGTCTTGTTCCATAGTCCAAGATAGTTCTGAACGCACTGTGAAGCCCAGGCCGGCTGCAAGCTCACATCAGTCATCCTGCGTCAGCCATGTGTGCACCACCACACCCAGCTTATGTGATGCTGGGAAACAAACTCAGTGCCTCCACTGTGCCATTCCTCCAGCCCATGTGAAGAGTATGCCTTACCAAGTGATTATCCCAGGTGTTGTGTCATAGTGACAGAAAGCTGACTGACACAGAAGTTTATGATACTAATCTTTCAACTTTTCTGTGCATTTGAAATTTTTCAAATTACATTGAGAATGAAACTGCTAAGGAAGTATTGGATTATTAAAAAGCTTTTGCCTGGAAACACAGAAGCCCTTTTCTTGCTCGTCCATCCCACTCCCGTAAGAGTCACACGTTTCTGTTTCCCCGCGGTCCTGAGCACTGCAGGCGAGACGTGCCTGTGGAAGGCAGCTGACTTTCCTGAGTGACGCTCCGCTCCTCCTGTGGGGAGGAAGTTGGGCCCTCCCTTCCTGGAAGGGCCCTGGGCAGTTTCCTGAAGCCACAGAGGCTGTCATTCCAGCAATTGTACTTTCTCATATCGACAGGATTTCAAAGCATCAAAAATAAAACAGAAATCACATGAGGTTAGGAAAGGGAAATATTCATCTATACCCTGCCAATCAAGCCTGAGCCAGGGTTCCATCTGAAGTCGTGACCCCCTTCTCAGAGAGCCTGGTCCCCAGTTCCCCTTCAGAAGAGAGGCCAGGGCTTCTCTGAGCTTGGAATAAAGACACCTGCAGTGCAGGAAGTGAAGGAGAGAAGGACAGTGGGTAGGTAGGTCACTCGGAACAGCTTTAAACCTTCGAAAGGCACCTGGTTATCTACTCCTAGGATCACACGTGGAGCCAGGAAATACTGGCTAGATAGGTGGGAGGGGTGCACAGTGAGGAGGAAAGGTCCCAGGAGCGTCAGCTCCCGGCTGCAGGATGGACATCTCGCCTGTCTCACCATTCAAAAGATAATTTTAAAAAATAGGAAGAAAATGAAGTTAAAATTTGAGGTATCGTTGCCCAAGTTCCACCTCCATTACAGTCTCGCGGGCTGCTGACAATATACCAAAAATATCAATCACCTGTTTTCTGTGAAATCATTCAGAGAGTAAAAGCAGAATTTTTAGCTTAATTATCTTTCTTAATTTCATGAAACAAATAGCCTGAACTATAAATTCTCTGAGAAAAAAAGATATAGTTTAAAAATAGTATAAACAATCACTTCACAATGACAGATGATAACATACGGGAGATGGAAACTATATTTGAGTAAATACATATTTAGCGTGTTCAAAATGACTTAAATAGTATCTTACATAAGAAGATTAGAAGGATCCGATTGGCTACTTTCTCTGATAGGAAGGATGTTTATTGTCTGTAAGACAACTCAGACTGTGTACTGATCATCTGAGTAGTTGTTAAAGCCACATGAACGTGGCAAGTACCAGGTGAATGTTCATTCACACAACTATTCAACAAGATGTAATGTGCATGCTGACGGTCTAGGTGCTGTGCACGGTGGTGAGGCCGGGAAGCAACAGGCCCCAGAGGGAACTTGACCTAGCCAGTCAACCAGCTTGTTTTATTTTTTCCTTCTGTTTTGGAGAAAGATCTCACTTTGTATGCCAGGCTGGCCTAGAACTCACAGCAATCCTCCTGCCTCAGCCTCCTGAGTGCTGGGAGGACAGGCCTGGGGCTCTATGCCTGACTACTTTCTATGTGGTGCTGGGGAACAGAACCCAGGGACTTGTGCATACTGGGCAAGTGCTCCAACTTCTGAACTATGCCTCCAGTCTGGGCAACCAGCTTGTAAAGAACCTGAGCATTGTGAGGGTGATTATTTGTCCCTGGGCCAAGTGGGGAGGGGTGGAGGAGTTAGAAAGCCATGACTGGAATGTCACACTTCAGCCAAGTGTTGGGTGGCCATCCAGGGCAGTGGGAAGGGACGGGAAGCAACATAAGCAGCCTTGGGAGGAGAGGGCACAGCACGCTCAGCCACCTCGCAGTCCCTCAAAGGGGCCTGGGTGACAGGAGGGAGAGGCTTTTGGGTAAAACCAGGAGGGGGGCAGTGGGTCAAGAGGAATAAATTCAGTTTGATTGTTTTGGTTTGGTTTTTTGTTTTGTTTTTACACAGAGTGATGATTTCATTGTTTTGTTTGTCCATCCATGTAGCTTTACTGCATCGCTAACATTATTCTTGGTGTAAATTATATTATTTTCCATTTTTGTCAAAATATTCCCAAGATAATTTAGAAAAGCATCGTGAGTCGTACTGTCAATTAACACTAGATTTCCTTGTCGTGAAGGTGTTTGTAGAACGCCAGTGATGGTGATATTTTGATAAAAGTAGTGTATTGACTGTTTGTTCCACAGTATTACTTCTGGTTCTGCTGAAAGTAGAAAACATGGGACTGAAAGGTGGCCATCGAGATGTCTAATACAAAGTTTGGCACATCCGGTTTTTGGAATTCTCATTATAGATCACCATGTAAACCTTTTGGGTGTCAGAACATTTGATGCAATAATTTGAAAACATGTTGAGTTCCAGAGCATGTCCAGCATGCTCTAGATTGTGTATTGTCAGAGAACTGGCTGGTGAAACATTTGGCGTATGTTTCGGTTCTGTGGCAGCTATTATTTTGTCAAAGCTATTTGTACAATATCCAAGGTACATTTCATGTTTTGACTGTGGTGACGCTTTCTCTTCTTTGTCACATAGGAAGAGTTTGTGTCCATCACCATCTTCTGGCTGTAAATACCAATAATGGCACCCTCAGGAAGTTTTTCCCAGTTTTTTAGATCCTTCCCTATCTTTTAGGTATGTGACGCCATTTTTTAGAAAATGTATTTCGTCCTGCAGTAGATCACAGCAGCCACGCTGTGACTCTCGTCATCACTCAGAATGTCGGGGGGCACGTTGACTCTGGTTCACGTGCGGAAGGAGTCATTTGTTTGAAAGGTCTCCATGCCAGCCACCACTACAGCAAAGGATGGAATACAGGCAGCCCAGGACACCATTAGCCGACCAGCAGGGGAGAGGGGACTGGTAAAAAGCCTGGCATCTCGGGTAGGAGAGGACAGCAATATTGAGCAGAAAAGTGAAATCTGCAACAAAGCAATCTAAAGAAGTCACTGGGTTTCCTGTAATAAATTTTATCATGTCACCTGTGGTCACTGGTAAACTAAAATGCCAAGTCACCTGCAGGTCCTCTCTGGATCCCTGCTTGGTGTGTGCGGCCCGTGGACCATGCTTGGCATCAAGGACTTGGCAACCCAATACCCAACTTTGATTTGATCGCGGCTGAAGAGTCTATAGGCAGCCAGCCACAGGTCGTCCTAGTTCCGGAAGGCCTCAGTCCATTCAGACAGCGGGCAACTGTGCAAGCGCATGGTGGAGGCCAGCAGAGGAAAGATCAGCAGGTGTTCCAGACCAGGGGGCGGCCTCCTTCATCCAGGCTCCTCCTCCCCTGTGGTTTTGCTAACCCCAGGAGCTTGAAGTCACCTGCATAATCACATCACAGGTGGTCTGGCCAAGGCTGAGCTCTGCTGAGATCCCTTCCCTCAGAGTTCCGGCTTGCTCACCACCGCCCTTGCCCTGCCCCCGGGTATTGGTTTTTGAGACAGGATCTTGCTCTGTGGTCCAGGCTGGTCCTGAACTCACTATTGTGGCCCAGGCTGGCCTCCAACTCATAGCAATCCTCCTGCCTCAGCCTCCCAAGTGCAGGGATTATGGGTATGTGTCACCACACCCAGCTTACCTGGTGCTGAGGGATAGAACCCAGGGCCTCACATGTGCTTTGACTGCTGAGCTACGTCCCCAGCCTCGATGGGTTCGGTTTTGGATGGGATGTTTTGGGGCCACCAGGAGTCGCTGCCAGCATCTCACGACTGTGCGTAGGCCTGGACGAGAGAGGGCGGGCCTCCCCCTCCTTTAGAGGGCCTGCACTGGCCTTCTGCAGATGCGCCCTTCTCTGACCTGGGCAGAAAGGTCCAGGGACCACAGCCTTGCATCCCTTCCACAGCGCTGTAGCTCCAGGCTAGTAGGAGTCTGTGCCCCGATGGCCCAGTATGGGCTTCCCTCTTGGTCCCCAAGGGCTTAAGCTACTCTCTGAAGAGTGACTCCAGGGCGTTGTGAGGAGGGATGTCGTGCAGAGCAGCATCGCTGCGCCTTTGTGCTCCTCTGCCCTCACTGTGTAGCCCAACACCCCTTTTCACCGTCTACCTCTATTCAGACTGCCACCCGCTTTGGTTTGACTAGAAGTTCTGGTGTAGAAATTTAACCCTCAACTTCATATGGTCCTGGTCTGTGGAGGAGAGGACCATAGAAGATAATCAGGATTTGATCAGATCATGAGGGCAGGGCCCTTGTACTTACTCATAGCTTCATAGGAGGGAGACAGACCCAATTTGGGACACTGACTCTGTGTTACCCTGTGACACCTGCTGCCACATTATGATGTGGCAAAAAGGTCCTTGCCAGAGACCGAGCAGAGCTCTTAGACTTCCAAACCTCCCGAACTGTGAGCCAAATTTGCTTCTGCTCTTACAGATTCTTCCCAGGTAGACCTGGGTGCTGCAGATCACCACCCCGGGAGGTCGCCTCCTTTCCCATTGGCTTGTTCTTCACGAGCTTCCATGGTGGCCCCGGCTTAATCACAGCTCATTTACATCCCATCCTCTGACACTGGTATTTATTGGAATGAATGATTATGGTTTTCAGGATGACCAAGCATTCTGATTTGTCTGGGACTGTCTGGTTTTAGCACTGAAAGTCTAACAGTCTCAGGAAACCCTTCCATCCTTAGCAACCCAGATAGTTGGTAACTCCAAACTGAGATCTTGAGGGTTTTTTTTTTTTTTTTGAGTGAATAACGTGAATATCAAAGCTGAAGCCCACCGGTGTTTCCTATGCCTACATGAGGAGGCTGGGGCGTAGCTCGGCCATTAAAGCAGTTGCCTGCCAGCCCTAAGGCCCTGAGTTTGATTCCCCAGCACTACGTTAACTGTGTATTGTGGCCCATGCCAGTGATCCCAGCACTCAGGCTACACAGTGAGTTCAGCAGCAGCCAGGACTAAACAAGACATCTGAGGAGTCAGCTCTTTGTTCACCCTCCAACTGTCACGGACCTGAGAATGCAGTGGGCAAAACAAGCCCTGGCTGGCCGGCTTCCTGGACCAGCTCTGCTTCCCCCCAGAATCCTAAAGAAAGAACTGCTTACTTCCTCAGCAAGGGCTTCTTATCTAAACCACAGAAGAAAAATGATTTCAGTTCTATTTTTCTCAATTCTCTCAAGGTTGGTGCCAAACTAGTTCCCATCCTAGATGCACAGGAGAAAGTCAATTCATTACATAGGACTGATACCTTATGGCAGCCAGGTTTTTTCTTTTTTTTTCTTTTTTAAACAGTCTCACACTGTAGTGCAGGTTGGCTCTGAACTTTTTAGCGCAAACTGACCTCCATCACACAGCAATCTTCCTGCCTCAGCCTTCTGAGTGCTGGGATTACAGCCATGTGCCATCACACCTGGCTTATGTGGGGCTGGGGAATGAACCCAGGGTCTTGCACTTGCTAGGCAAGCACTTCAACCACTGAGCTCTGGCCCCCTGCCCTACCTTAGGGCATTTAGGGCTTAATTATGTCACCTGCTGAGAAACCCAGTCTGTACAATGGAGAATGCTCTTTTGACTGTCTCTCTAGAGGACTTTGTTATTAGCCCAGCTGTCCAAGCAGGGATGGGAAGGAAGTGTCGAAGATAACACTTGTGTTATCTCTGCTCAGCAAATGGGGAAGCAGCCCAAAGAGGAAACTCCTTCTCATTTTCTCAAGGTGGACAAAGGGGGAGCACTGTAAGACTCCTCTGTTTGCGGGGAAGGGACAGCACCCACCCCTAGGCCCTGCCATGGGGTCATCACTGACTTCACCCCTGAGCTGCGAGTCTCCAAAGTTGGGCAGCACTGCATGTCATGTTCTGGAAGACAAATGCTCTATAAATAAGTGGACTTGGAACAGTCTCAAAGATGCGTAAGCCATGATTCTTTAAATGTAACTCTTGACTTTTCTGTCATTTTTGTTCTCTTCTTGAGAATTCACAGAGGGAGATTCAGTGTAAGGAACCTGGAAGAACATTTCGGTATCCTTTAAAAGCATGTTTTCCCCAAATACCAGCCCAGGAGGCTCCTGGCTGCAACACATGCCTGAGCACACACCTGCGTGAGAGACACGACTGAGAGTTTGCTCTGTGTAATACATCAAATCCCTTTAAAAATTCATTTTCTAGGGGACCTGATCATTTTGTCACCCAATTTCCCATCATTAAAAATTTCACATGTGAAACCACCGCATGCGAATGCAGTGTTCTGTGAAGAGAGAATATTTTTAGTGACTCAGCTGAAATAAAAGATAGGTCTTCCATAGGAGGATCCGGGAGGAATCAGGGACAAATTTCTGAGGCACACCGTGGGAAGGCTTGGAAGCCATCAGGATACAGAAGAGTGGAATGGTGGCCTCAGGTTCTGAAGCAGAGGGCCCCACTTTTATGTTTTGCCTTAATGGTATTTATTTCATTTGTAGGATAAAGTTAATTAAATCTCCCTTCCCCCTGCCGCCATTACGTCACTGCAGTACAAGGACAATGGAAACCTCGGGATTCTGTTTTTTCCCCCCACGAAGCAGTCATTCATCTGAGAGTCACAGGACTGACAGTGCTAATTAGAAGAGCACTTAGTACACAAATGAAAAGGGACTCCTCTCTGTCCTAGCGAAGGAAACACTTTCCAAGGGGCGGGAGAATGTCTGACTTGGCTAAAGGAGGTTAAGACCCCCGAGCCGCCCAAGGCGAGCGGCTTGCTGCGGGGCCTTACACAGGAAAATGCCGTGAAGCAGGCCTTCCTTCTGCGTGGGTGTCCTTAGGTTTCACGGGCCCACACGCCCGAGATCTTCTCTGGGCAACTCCAAGGCCGGGCTACAGGCCAGAGGCGGCGTGAGGCTGAGCCTCCTTCCAGCCTTGCTGAGGAGTCAACAGACTTTGCGCCCGAGGCCCTGGTCCCTTTCCACTTTCCCGGCATCTTCTCTGCGGGCTCCTTTGGGCTCCCAACGATCAAGGAGCCGGGAGGGGACCCGTCCCCCAGAATCTCGGATACAGTGGGATTTGGCGACTCCCACTCCGATCCATTACAGTCGGCCAAGAAGGCCAGGGGCAAGTACAAACGGAAGATCCCCAGCCTCCCTCGTCCGCATCCGGACCGCCGCGGGCGGGCTACGGGAGGAAGTGCAGACAACACGTGCGGCCTCCGCCGAGCCGCTGGGGCGGGGCCCGAGCCATCGGGGTCTTCGGCTCCCTTCTTTCCTGGCTCCCACCCCTCCGGGAGAGGCGGGAACGCGACGGTGCAGCACGGCAGGGACGGGAGGAGACGGCAGCGCCTCCAGCCAAGCGCAAAGCGAACGGCCCAGCCGCCGGGCGCGGTTGCCAGGACAGCGCGGCGCGCGCAGCAACGGCAGAAGCCGCACCGCGTCCCGGCGGCGGCGGCGGCGGCTGCGAGCCGAGTGACGCATTGCAGGTACGAACCAGCCAATCAGACGCCATCTCAACGAATATCGGCGTGCGCGCCGCCACCGCGATGCTCCTCCGCGCCGCAAAGTAGCGCCCCTCAGCCGGGACTCTACCGGCCTCTCAGCGGCCCTCTGGGGGCAAATGAAACTCATTTACGTCACCAGCTCCCCTAGCTCCACGTTCTCTCAGGCCTCGCTCACGAAATAACCGTTGAAAAAGGAGACTCGAGGCGAGCCTGAGGGGAGGGGGCGCGCCGGGACTCGTTGGCGGTGTTCCGTTATCTGCCGTGCGGCGGAGGGATCCGGCGGAGGGAGGCGTTTATGAGGCGCTGGGGGCGGAGGAGGAGAATTAGTCCGAGCGGGGCGAGCGCGCTGAGAGGTTGTGCGGTTGCGTCTGGGAAACCGGTAGCGCTTGCAGCATGGTGAGTCCGTCGCCGAGTTGACCGTTCCCGGCCTGGGGGGGCGCGGGGGGGAAGAGGCCGAGGCGCCTGGACCCCGAGAGAGGAACTCGCTTCACTTGCGTCCTCTAGAAGTGGCTTCCCCCCGAGGGACGGCCCCGGGAGGCCGGCGGCGCCGGCGGCGGTTGCGTCGCAGGTGCTCCCCGCCCCCACTGCCCCGGGAGGGAGGTGTGGGTGGGCGGAGGGCCGCGCGGGTGCCCGGGCGGGTCGCGGCGGGATGGGTCTGGGGTGCGGGCGTGGGAGGAGAAGGGGCCGGGAGTCCCGCAAGGCCAGCCTGGACCGTAGTCGGGCGGCCCGTGGACGGTTAGCGCGGCGCCGGGAAGCGCCTTTGTTTGCGCGCGGCCGCCATGCGCCGCCGTTATGGGGTCCGGGGGGCGCGCGGGCGGGGTGGGACCGCGCGGCGCGGGGAGCGGCGGGGGCAGGGCGGCGGCGCGCGGGACTGGAGGCCGCCGCCCGCCTGGGCTCGCGCCCGGCCTCCGCACTGGCACCTGCGGGACTGCGGAGGTCGCCCGCCCGCTGCGGGACCGGCCTGCGGGATGGGCGCGCGCGCGGCCGACCCCCAGCCCCTCCGGCGACCCGGTTGCTGGCTCTGGCTTCCTCCACCGGGTGGAATGAGAAGGATCGTAAAAAAAAAAAAATTTTTTTTTAAAAGAGTGGCTTTTTCCTGGAAAGGCTGGAGCTCTCCGCTTGAAGTCGTGTACGCCCTCGGAGCACGCGACACGACTCGTTAGGGAAGGTGGCCGCTTCGGTCTGGGCCTCGGAGGCGATTTCAGTCCGCCCCGAGTGACCGCCATGCGGACGGAAGGTGGCTCCGATCTCCAGGTGTCCGCGGGGTCGTCGCCTTTAAAAGAGCCACTGTCTCCTTCGGGACTCACATGCCGAATTTGAGAACGTTGCCACGCGCAGCATTCTTTGAAAATGACTCGTATTTCCCCGAAGTTGCCAACTGATCTTAACGTCCGCTTCATTTATGTAATAATGGCTGTCAAATACTGAAGTGGCGGAAGAGTGTGTGGGGAGTGCAGGAAATTCTAGAAAGCATTTTCTGTCACCTGAGACAGGAGATCTTGTTCTTTCCTGTTTTTTTTTTTAAACTTGAAGGCGATAATTTGCAGTCCTTATTTGCGATGCCTTTTGCCAAATGGTTAGAGATGGGTGTGTCCGGGAGGGAAGGTGACATCTTAAGCGGGAGTTGAGAATCCTTGCCAAGTGAAACCTGTATCCTGTATGGGTGTGGGGAGAATTCATCTTGGATAAGACACTTCGTGTTTTGATGGATTCTTTCCGTCTAGAAATATTAAATTATTTTACTCTAAGTTTGAATATGCTGGCTGAATTTGCACTCTTTAAGGCTAAACTGGTCGTGCATTACTGGCATGTAATAACACATTCCAAAGTGGGTATTGAGTTTCTTAAATTTTGAAATGAAGGATAACTTTTCCTAAAAATCTGCTTTTAATCATTGAATCAGAAAAATACATTGTTATCTAATTTTTTTGTGGTCCCTTGCAAACATTTTTATTGGTATGAAGGAAGGGGGAGTTTGATTAATTGCTTAAATTGACAGTTACCTTTAAAAGTTTAAAAATTGCTCTCAGGTAACTTTATAATTACAAGACTGAGATTATGAATTGACAATCCCTCATGTCCAATAATAAAACAATTACTTGGTAAGAAAATATGTGCTAATTACTTGTAAGTGTAGAGTTTACATGTAGGCAGTATACCTTTTTTGAAAAGGGAATTGCTTCGGCAACTTGGCCAAGATGATAAGTAAAAATATAAACAAAATTATCACTTTAAATAATCATGAAGGCATAAGATGTCTGTTAAATTCAGTTTGTTTTGATTCTCATGGCAATACAGAAAGTTCTAGCTAGAGCTAAAATTTAGCTCTGTAGTAAAGATCCTGACTATAACGAAGTCATTTGTTTTTTGTCTTGATTCTTGAAGCCATGTAATAAATACGGTTCTGTTCAAATTGAGGTATATTCATTCTACTGAAAAAATGTAGATGGTTTGGTAGAGGTAAAAATATTATGACTTACATAATTTTAGAAAAGACTAGTATATGAAGTCTTCATTAAACAATTTAAGTAGCATGTTGATGCAGTATACAGGCAAAAATGGATGAGTAGCAGTTTTTGTTACCTGTTAAGCCAATGAACTGAAACTGTTACTCAGAAAATAACTGAGGCTGGGGGCATAGCCCAGTTGTCAGGATGTTTGTGTAGCCTGTGCAAGGCTCTGTATTCTGCTTGGTTGATTGATTTCCCAGCACCAGATAAAAAATTAGTGAGGCATACCTGCAATCCCAGTGCTTAAGAGACAGGAGTATTGCAGTGAGTTAATGGCCAGCCTGGGCTATAGAGTTGAGACCCTGTCTGGGAAAAAAAAAAAATTAAAACCACTTTATACTACACAAACTCTGAGGAGTGCTGGCTAGGAAGTGTGTAAATAGGTGCATACTCCTCATTCAGATCACTCCTGTGGTGCAGAATGCAGATTCTAGTTCAGTAGGTTGGGGTGGAACTGAGAGCATGCTAATGTATGGGAGCTTCTCTGGAGTGACAGGAGCAGCAGGAAGAGCTAGGCCCACGCTGCAGAAACGAAGTAAGAACTGTCCTCTCTGTAGTGGCTGCTTTACTGAGATAAAAACATGTTAATGAGCTTGTGTTTTCCCAAAAGCCTAATGCTTGTATTAATCAACAGGTGCTTCCCTTAAAGGAAGAAACTTTATTTGCATGTAGCTGGAGAAATTAGAGTGCTAAGAAGACTTCTTGCTTTTTAGGAGGCATAATCTGAATATTACTGGAAAAGTTTATTTTAAAATGTTAAACTCAGATAAGTTGTAAGTATAAAAAAGAATTTTAAGCCAATTTGAGGCCTTAGATATTATGTAACTTAGTCCCTCATGCTGACCGGGGGTGTTGAAAAAGTATGGTGGTTTAATTTTTTAAAATTTGTTACAGTAAAGGATATTTCCCCTAATCCTTCTGATAATATTCTCCTTAGCCTCAAACACACGTCTTATACCTCTTGCCACTTGGTGAAGTAGTTCTGGACGTCCTCTTTTGGGTCTTTACAAGGTCAGAAATAGTTCTGGAAGTCCTCTTCTGGGCCAGGCAAGCTACAGTGTCTGCTGTGCCAGCTGCCACCTGACAGAAAGGCAGGCAGGTAAAAGCACAACAGTGCATCCTCATCCACCCATCTCACTGGATCTAGCGCGGTGCAACTTCGGGCTCTTTCCTGGTCAAAATGACCCACGGGAGATGAACATTTTGAATTGATTTGGAACACTGAGGTCCACAGCAGTGCGAGTAAAGACTTGTACAAGAGGACTTCAGAAACCTTCCACTAAGTGGCAAGAACCAGGGGATTGTGTGTTTTAAGTATGTGTGGGGCTAATATTGAAGGAGGTTAAGTGGTATGTTGAGAGAGATTAATAATGGCAGTGTGTCTTTCGAATTGAAATACTTTCTGTGTTTTTCATTCCTACCATGTATAGTTAAATCATCAAAATTTGTCTTTGTAATCTGTTCTAAAATTGTATGCGCTTGGAGATAAGGAGCTGGCGAAGATGGTTGGGGCCTTCAAATTTTGACTTGGAAAGCAAAAATTGTACAGTTGCTCTTCAGCTGACATCTTTCTCTATCCTGAGGCCCTCATCTTTCCTGTACATGAGCCATCCCCGATCTTCCAGCATGTTGAGAGCAAACCCCTTTTCACATGTGCTGCAGTGCCTACCACACAATTAGGTTAGCCTTTTAGTCTTAAAATTGACGTTACCTGCCATCTGTGTTCCTAGGCTGCACCTTGTGGTTTCAATTTGTGCAAATTAAGTTCTCTGTGCTAACATGGAACATGGTGGTTTTGTTGCAAAGGGCTCTATGGTGCTATGCAAGTCTACTTTCTGTGTGGAAATTGGGCTAATAAGGTTGATACTTAAAATTGTAGGTTCTTTGGTTAATTTATATTAATACTTATTCACTGAATCACTAAATAGTTACTCAGTTTCTTTATATAGCTTGTCACCATTCCCAGCAACCTTTGGAGGGTGTAAAAATTTATCACAGTAAAAGACGTTGTTATTCCTGTGTTATAGATGAAGTTGACTATGAGAGGTTGAGTAACATTTCCAAGGTCACACAGCTGTTAAGTGGAAAGCTGGGATGTGAGCCCAGAATGACTCAACACCAGGCTTTTATCCCCACCGCGCTATGTTGCCCTGATTTCAGAAATGATTGGAATCCTGCAAACTGCAGCCCGTCTAGAAGAAAATTCTCTGTGGCTTTTGTATTACACCCAAGTAAACATTGACTTGATTCCATTGATTGTTTTATTCCTAGAGAAAATGATATTTGACTTAAAACCAAATATTAAAGAGGATTGAGACTTGGAGAGAGAAAAATTTTTATCCTGCATGACTTAATTTTAGGCTCTACGGATTAAAGTTACCAGCTCCTTGGAGTGTGTTTCTGTTTTTGCTTTTTAAAGAACAAATTCAGGGCTGGAGGAAAGGCACGATTGATTCCCCAGCACCACATAAATCTGGGTGTGGTGGCTCACACATGTAATCCCAGCACTCAGGAGGTTGAGGCGGAAGGATTGCCAAGAGTCCAAGGCCAGCCTGGGATACAGAGCAAGGCCCTGTCTCAAAAAATGTAAAATAAAATAAGATAAAAAAACATTCAGTTTACATCATGGTCATAGAGGAATGGTACAGCAGTGAAAGAAACGTCTTTTCTGGCTCCTTTTTGTGTTTTCTCACGTAGTGCCCTAGAGAAAAGGAAAGGCCATTCCACATACTTTGGCCCTTTCCTGGGCGGATGTTCCTTTCTTAAAAAGTGAAACCAAGTAGTGTTTTATTTTTCTCTCACAAAAAGTAAGTGAATGGATCAGTCATGATACTCTGGACTGCACTTACGGAGAGTTTTAGATAGGAGGGTTTTTCTTGGCAGTGACCCTGTATCACAAAGTTTCATGGGCATATGTACTAGTAGGCAGCGGAACATCCAGAGTACATGGCCAAAGGAATAACACGGAGCCTGTGTAGATTACAAACATCTTGTCCATTCTGGTGCTGTGAATTTAAAACTTCGGGGTATTTGGCATGTCTGACATTTTAGTGCTTAATCCTGACTCCCTTTGTTACTAATTTTAACTCCCCTACCCTGATCTGCTCAGGGTTAATCTGAGCCTGATTTTTTAAAAGACCAAGTGACTCTTCTCTGTTATAAAAAAATGACAAAACTTAGAGGCTTATTTTGGAATTTTAGAAATGAAGAGAAAATGGATGACTAGGCTTAACATTTGGTACATGCTGTAGTCCAGATGTTCTGACCCTGGACTTGTGGCATTTGCCTGCCCGATGAAAAGTAGGTTTGGAAAATCATTTTCCAATGTGAACGCTGTGTTTAATCATTTGTGGGAGTAATTTTTGGTTTGGGTTTCTTAAGTATTAGCTTTCAGTTGGCAACGTCTCGTAATAATGGTTAATATCTGCCATAGATGCATAGTTTAAATGTAGGTATTCATTCTATCTTTGAAAAAGGGAACAATGTATTTATTTCCTTGTGTGCTTGCTTTTTAGTTTTTAAAAATACTTTGACTGCTTTCCTTAGAAGAGTAGCAACCAACTCCAGTTAAACATTCTAGTATGCCTAAAGTGCTTGTTTTCAGTTGTGTATAAAATTTAGATTTTTAATGTGTATTGATGTGACTCTGAGTTTGATGTGTGTATTTTCTACCCACCGGTGTTTGTCACTAGTACTCAGAAATGTTGAGGTAGCATAAGATTGTGGTGTATGGTGAACATTGGCAGTTTTAAAACTTAGTTTTGGGCTAGGGAGGCTCAGCAGTTAAAGCACTTGCCTAGCAAACGAAAGGCGCTCAAGTTTGAGACCCAAGTACTGCATAAGCTGTGTGTGGTGATGGATGACTTTCATTCAGCATTTGGGGAGGCTGAGGCAGGAGGAGTACTGTGAGTTAAAGGCCAGCTTAGGCTACAAAGTGAGACTCTTGTCTTAAAAAAATTAAAACTTGGAATTTTTGTGGCTGTTAATTTACATAACTCGTGATCACTAATCTGCTGTTTTGATCTCTTTGTAGGCTGACCAACTGACTGAAGAGCAGATTGCAGGTGAGAAATAACTTTGCTAGATTATACCCATTGGAATTTATCATCTATTGTATAGCCAACCTGAAAATAAGATAGCTATATGAAATACTTAGCTTTGATGTGTGTAATAGATGGTAACGGATGAATAAAATGTAATGTAGTAGTAATAAAACCTGCCTTAGCAAATGAGAATGTAAACTCACCTGTGAAAGGTGTGAGTGGTAACTCATTACCTTATTTTATTTAGTTGAGGCGATAAACTTCAGAGCCTGGTATGATAATGGTGTTTGGTTTTTGAATACTACCTTTTGAAAAACATGAATTCTCATTTAGTTAATAACTACCTTCAAGTCCTTGTCCACAGAAAAGGAGGCCATGGAGTAATTAAGGTAACTTCAAATGTAGAATCAGAAAACAAATACTGGGTTTATCCTGATTTAAATTAGCTGGAGTTTTAAGTTCAGAGTTGTATGTGTTGAATATCCCTAATTGAAAATATGAAATGCTCCATGATACAATGAGAGGAAAATTAGGCCTGTCTTGTGATCACTTGCCATCCAAATGTCAAGGTGTACTAGATACCATACAGTTAACTTCGGGTCATGTCTAAGGTGCATATGAAATGTAAGTGAACTTTGTTTTTAAACTTGGGTTTGATTGATAAGATACCATTATGTATATGCAAATATTTTGAGATTCAGTGTACTTTTTTGGTTCCAAGCATTTTAGATAAGGAATACTTAATCTGTGTAATTGTGGTGGGAATAACTATCACTCCATAGACACAAACTTGAAATTTCACATCTGTTCTAAAAAGCATTGACAACCGTTATCTCCTTTGCTTGCTCTGAAAATATGTGAAATTATTACATAAAACTCAATACCCCTTATTTGTCACGTTCCTTGACACAATACTTGGCACCCACAACTTAAGAATGGTTTTAACTCACAGCTTCAGAAGGTCTCACACCATACATAGGCTGGCCGTGGCAGAGCTCATCACGTGGTGGCCAGGAAACAGAACGGGGTCAGGGTTAGTGAGGGAGGTACACCCTTCCAGGTAGGTCATGCCCTAGTGATCTACCCCTTCTGATCAGATCCCATGTCTTAACAGCACAGGAAATCATCATGAGATTGATGGCTACAACTAACCCCCATGATCCATTCACCCATAGCAGCCATGTTATGGGTATGCTATAACATTTAAATGTGGAAGCTCTCTCTCTCTCTCTTTTTTTTTTTTTTTTTGAGACAGTCTTGCTCTGTACCCCAGGCTGGTCCTGTACTCACTAGCTATGGTGCCCAGGCTGGCCTTGAAGTCACAACAGTCCTTAGCTATGGTGCCCAGGCTGGCCTTGAAGTCACAACAGTCCTCAGCCTCCCAGAGTACTGGGATTACAGGGAATGTGTCACCATGCCTAGTTTATTCTCTTTTGAGATGGATTGTTAATGTCAAAATGGTTTTTGTTGTTGTTTTTTGTTTTTTTGAGACAGGGTTTCACTCTGAGTCCAGGCTGGTCCTGAACTCACTATGGAACCCAGGCTGGCCTTGCACTCATGACAGTCCTCCTGCCTCAGCCTCCTGAGTGCTGGGATTACAGGCGTTCACCCCCACCCTCCAGCCCCACCTCCAGTTTATGTGGTGCTGGGTAATCGAACTCTGGTACTTAGCACTTGACTTAGCGCTTGCTAAGCAAGTGCTTTAACTGCTGAGCCATTCCTCCAGCCCCTAATGTCAAAATGTTGAGGAAATTGGACAGTTTTTTAAAGTGAATGGCAGTACCAAAATGCTATTCCAACTGTTTTTTTTTTGTTGTTGTTGTTCTAATCGTTAAACTTTTACTGTTAGCACCAAGCAATGTAACTGCCATCGTTTTCTCAGTAAGGAAGTAGTTTGGTAAGTACTCAAAAGATTTGAAGCCCATTTTGAGCCTCAGCTCTATTTAATAAAGAAAGTCTTCTACCCCCATAAATACAGAAAGTTGTAGGCTATCAGTAATCAGCTAGTCTCCTGAAATATTCATCACAAATTAAATGACTGTAAAGTCAGAAAGCTATTATAATTAAGGACCAAACTTAAGCAGATTTTAGTTTTACTAACTATATGTAAAATTGGGATTCATTTTTTAGGATTGGTAAATAGTGTACTTGAGTGCATTAAAGCAGTCTGGCAGATGTTTGGAGTTTTTGCTAAGTTTCACAATTTTACTAATCACTTATTTTTGCTGTATTAGAAATCAAACACATAGGCCTCACACATACATGTTAAAGTTACACCATTTTATTCTTTTTTTTTTTTTTTTTTTTTTTTTGCATTACTGGGGATTGATCCTTGGGTTTCTCATGCTAGGCAAGTGGTTACTTACCACTGAGCTGCATCTCCAGCCCATTTATTTTGAGACAGGATCTCGGTAAGTTGTCCAGGTTGGCGTCAAACTTGAGATCTTCCTCCTCGCGCTTTCCTGTTGCTTTGCTGGGGTGATAGGTGCCATGCACTCTCATGACCAGTAGCTGAGGGGATAGGTCTGCACCCTCATGACCAGCCTATGCCAATTACGAGATAATATTTTCTGAAATTGTTTTTTATGTATTTCCTTTAGAAAGTAGCTTGGACTATCGGATACTTTAGTCTTAAATCGTGACCTTCTGTCATCAGTTGTCTTTATAATTTCTATTTCTAGTCAGGTTATTGTCCCTCTGTATACAAGACAGCAAGATGAGTTTAGGGCAAGAAGTGTATTTATGTATTCAAGGGGCACATCACGTAGTTGATGTTCATTACTTACTGGGTTTTTGAAAACTGAGGCTCCAGTCTTCCTTGACAGGTTGTGTTGTATTTTGTGCTTACCTCTTTATTAAAAGATGAGTGTGAGGGTCCACAGTTACAGAGATGTGCCCTCACCAGGGCTAGTAAGAAGGCCTTTCAGTTACATAAGGTGCTTAGTGATAACTATTTCTGGCTGATAGTACTTTAATAACTTGTTCGTCAGACCCTTGTCTTTAGGATAAATTTTCTTTTCATTGACTTCATTGTAAAATTAGGTTTCTAGTAGGGTGGAGGAAAAAATCTTGCCTGTCATGCCCTTTTCTACACCACATTTCTTTCCCTTTCTCCCTTTTCTTTTCCTGCCTTTCATTCTTTGTCTTTATTTCTGTCTCCCTTCCTTCCTTCCTTCCTTTCTTCCTTCCTTCCACAGGGTCATCACTCATCAAATGAATGGTCAGCCCAGGCTAGTCCTGACCTTAACTGTGGAGCCCAGGCTGGCCTTAGACTCAAGGCAATCTGCCTGCCTCAGCCTCTTGAGTGCTGAGATTACAGGCATGTGCCACCATGCCCAGCTTTCTGTGGTGCTGGGGATAGAACCTTGCAAGTGCTATAACTGCTGTGCTAGCCCTCTAGCCCCCAGGTTTCTTTAAAGCCATTGCTTGGACTGAATTTTCGAAAGCTTTTGGAGGAACAAAACCTTGGATGTGCTGCAGTCAGAGGCCTTTTTGTTTCTTCTTAAGGCCGCAGTGCCTGCCACGTACTAAGCACTGAATAAGCACATTTTGAGTGGATAAACTTCATTCTTAAAGAAGTGTGTGAAACAAAAGTCACAGAACGCTGCTACCCCAGCCTGTGACTTCTGCCTTCAAGTCCCTTCCTTTGAGATTTAGTGTATTTCAGTATATACCTTTGAGGTGAAGGCAAGGATTTTTGTGTTTTGTTTTTTGGTGATACTGGGAATTAAACTCAGGACCTTTGTACTGAGCTACATCCTTCGCCTGTTTTTTGTTTTTGTTTTTGTTTTTGTTTTGTATTTTGAGACAGTCTGTCTGTTACCCTGGCTGGGCTTGCATTTGTGGTCCTCCTGCTTCAGTTTCCCAGAGTGCTGGGATTATAGGCCTAGGTTTTGTTTTGTCTGTTCTCCTTTTGACTGGTAAATTACTAGTGACCTCTAATCTATTAAAGTTGCTAAGATCTACTTGTTCTAGCAAAAAATGTTAAGCTTCATATATAAAACGCAGCATTGAGTATACTGAGGTACTTCTGAAGTTTTTTTTCTTAAATCATGTAACAGTCTCTGTCACTTATAAATTCTAAATTTTTTAGCAAATAATTTGGTCTAAGAAAAGAACATACTTGGAACTTACTAAGATTGTGGGTTTTTTTTTGAGACAGGGTCTTGCTCTGTCTCTCATCTGGGCATCATAGACTCATGGCAGTCCTGCTGCTTCAGCCTCCTAAGTCTTGGGATTACAGGTGTGTGCCACCACACTTGGCTTACCTGGAGCTGGAGAATTGACCTCCGGGCCTTGAACTTGTTAGACAAGAACTCGCTGTGCTATTCCTTCAGCCTCACTAGGATTGTTTAATTACTTACTGTTAAAGAATGCTTCATTCAGGCTGTCTTCACTATGGAAAGCAGTATGGAAATTTTCTCCAAAGCCTGAAAATAGATATCCCATTTGACCCAGGTGTACCTCTTCTGGGCATCTTCCCACAAGAGTTAGTCATCATACAAGAGTGATATAGGCTCACCAGTATTTGTAGCAGCACAGTTGATAATAACCAGATCTCAGAAGAAGACAGTATGTCCAACAACAACAGATGGGTGGATAGAGAAGATGGGTATATATTCTCAATGAAGAAGTACTCCGCCATAAAGAAAGGCAAAATGGAGTCAGTTGTGGGAAAATGGATTACACCATGAAATTGTGCTTATGGAAATGAATCATACATGGAAGGTTAAATACTGAATGGTTTCAAGATCAATTTTGATAAAATATATTGACTTAGTACTAGGCGACTGGTTTTTGTTGTGCATTTGTTGCATGATAACTTTTCTTGCCTTTTTGTTTTGCGATCGTCTCACTCTGTACTCCAGGCTGGTCTCAAGCTCAGGGTAGTCCTTCTGAGTTGTAGGGATTATAGGCATGCACCACCATGCCCCGTTAATCATTATGTGGTGCTTTGGAATCTAACTTGGGACGTTGCTCGTGCTAGGCAAACACTTAACTACTGAGCTATGCCTGCAGCCCTCTGGTAACCAACTCTAATAAAAGTGTAGGTTTGTGGAATTAAGGGTCTTGGGTTGCTACTGAACAAATAAAACTTGAATAAGTATTGGTGATTTTTCTGAAAATTACACTGTTGGCATCATTAGAATGTTTTTAGGAGGCCCTTTGTACTGTCAGTTATATGGAAGATAGCTGCTTGGTGACACTCAGAGCCTCTTTTATTGTGCATTTGTGTGGTTTTTTTGAGGCCACCAAAAGCCTCATGTATTTGGATATTGTAGAATACCTAAGGAACCATGTGTGCAGCCCAGGCAGACGTAGAACTCATGACAGTCCTCTTGCCTCAGCCTCTAGTGCTGGGATGACAGGTGTGCGCCACCATGCCCGGCTTATGTAGTGGTAGGGAGTTGAACTCAGGGCCTTGTGCTTGGTAGGCAAGCACTCTTAACTGCTGTGTTGTTATCCAGCCCATGCATGTACATCTTAACTCCTGGATTTATATTTTATCTTAAGGGTGTTAGATACTAAAACTTGGAAAGCTGGAAGGTGCATATATTTTACAAACCATGCCATCTTTCAGAATTGAGTTTATAGTTGAGTCATAGTGAAATTATTGCTACTTAAACATTTGGAAATTATGTGCTTAATTGTGTGTTTACAAAATGCTGTACCAAAGAATGTAATATAAATAGATAGGTTCTTTAAATATAGTTTACTTGCTGTCTAGTTCAGCCTGGTCCTGAACTCACACTATAGACCAGGCTGGCCTCAGACTCAAAGCAATCCACCTGCTAAAGCCTCCTGAGTGCTGGGATTATAGGTGTGCACTACTCCGCCTGGCTTGAATACAATTTTTTTGTAACTGAAGTTGTTAAGTTATAGATGTGTGTGTCTAAACGTGTAATTGTGTTCCTACACAATTTGTATGTCTTTTAAAAAAACTAAGCAGAAGTCTTCATTAGATTCTACTGTTTGTAAGTGGAGAATCCCTGATCTGCTTTGTAAGATCTGGTTAGTACTTCATACTATCTGAATAAAGTCAGTATTGGGTGAAATAAGCTTCTAATTGATACAGATCCGTTTCTGTGGAAATGAGTGATATTTGATCGGAATAGGACTGTTACTACAAAATGCAATAAGATACATCTACGAACTAGTGATAATCTACTCCTACTCTACAGCTAAGCAATTAAAGTACTTTAAACAGAAAAAAGTAGCGTGGTCCAGAAAGGTAGTTATTTATTGGGGAACTAGAGATTGAATCTAGGGAGTGCTGAGCTATATCACTAGCTCTTTTCTCTCTCTCTCTCTCTTTTGAGGTATTCTTGTTTATTACCCAACCTGGGTTCAAACTTGAGATCCCCTTGCCTCAGTCTCCCAGTGAGCAACACTGCACCTGGCTCATGGGCAGTGTCTAAACGGTGAAATTCAGCGTAACTTGTTGATAGATCTAGGGGGTGGGTAGTTAAAGTATTTAGGTTTTCTGGAGTTGTTTTTTGTTGGTAGTGGTTTTTTTTTTTTACTTTTAGACAGTCTTAGTAAGTTGACCATTGGCCTCAAACTGGCCTCCCAAGTAAAGTATTTGGGATTATAGGCATGGGCCACCGTACCTGGCTCCACGGGTCCTTAATTTGGGAAGTAGGTATATCTGTCTGCGCATGTTTGACAGAAATGAGGTCGAGTCCTTTGCCCCCTTTCCATTGCTAGTAAATAGCAGAACTAAGATGTTTTAACACAGGAAGCCAGTTTCCAAAGCCTGCTCTGAGTTTCTGTGCCACCTGGCCACACAGACTGAAATTTGCTGCATGGATTGTGGACAAGTGGGTGGTTGTTGTCTTGACATCTTTATGATGCTTTCCAAAATTTGGAGAGATGTAGGGCAGATGCTTAAAAGACAATAAAAGACAAGGTTCTGTTTGAATTTAGTTTTGTGTGTTAATGGGGAAGATTGGTGGGGGAATAGTTGAATCCAAAGAAGAGAAAATGTGAAACGGGACTGGAAGGTATATAAGTTGGATGAGAGAGAGAGACCCAAAATAAATGGACCGTTTTCTTCTTAAACATGTGTCAGACACACATTTTCCTATGTAGGGTGTGTTAGGAAATTTTAAGAGCCCCATGAACCTTGGAAAATAGCTTTCTGGGAAGGAGTAGCTTTGGTATGACCTGGTGGTATCAAGTGTAGTATCTTAGTCTATCTGAAAATAAAGGATGAAGACAGGTCATCTGGGTGTTGCCCCTCTAGTGTTCCAGGCTGTTTGGAGGGAGGTGAACTAGAAGGAACGTGATTTCACAGTGTCTTAAGGAGTGGTGAATTTTACTTTTTTTTTTTTTTTGGTGGTGGTGGTGGTTGTGTGTTGCCACTCCCCACCCCTGGGGCAGGGGTACTGGTCCTAAACTCTGTAGCCCAGGCAGGGCTCAAACCCCAGCAATCCTGCCTCAGCCTCCTGAGTGCTGGAATGACAGGTGTGCACCTCCATGCCCAGCTTACATGGTGCTAGGGAATAGAACCTAGAGCCTTGCACCTACTAGACAAGTGCCCTAACCACTGGGCTGCATCTCTGCCCTGTTTACCTCTTGGGAGCCAGGAGTTTACATGTACTGAAGAAAGATACAACAGGATAAAATTTTTTCAATAATACAGCCCTTGGCCAGATCTGGACATTCAGATCTTGAAGACATCACATTTAATGTCTTTATAGAGAGCATTTGGTCCCCTTAATAGATAATTGGAGTATCTTTTTTTTTTTTTTTTTTTTTTTTTTTTTTTTTTTTTTTTTTTGACACAGGGTCTTGCTCTGTAGCTCAGGCTGGTCCTGAACCTAATGTGGAGCCCAGGCTAGCCTTAGACTCGGCAACAGTCCTCCTGCCTCAGCCTCTGAAGGGCTGAGATTATAGGTGTGTGCTACCACACCCAACTTTATGTGATGCTAGGGAATCAACTCAGAGCCTTGCACTTACAAGGCAAGCACTTGAACTGCTGTGCCATTCCTCCAGCCTCTGTAGTACCTTCTAGAAAAGGAAACTAGCCTATTTAGTTTGATTTTATTTTATTTTTTTTGAGATTGAGTCTCATTCTGTAGTCCAGGCTGGGCCTTTTGGGTTGAATTTAATTTATGAATGTTTGCAATGCATATTAATTACATGCGGTGTGGGTGTTTATATAAAAGAACAGTGCTCCATTGTGTAAATATATCACATCTTTATCCACTCACTGTTGATGGATGCATCAGCTGCCTTCAAGGTCCAGCTGTGATGACTTGTGCTGCTGTCAACGTGGCTGTGCATGTGTCACTGTAGCGCGATGCCTGCAACTCTTTTAGAAAGATACAGGAGAGCAGCAGGGTTGAGTGAAATTCCATCCGAGGAACCTCCACTTAGGCAGTTTCAGCCTTTGAAGTTAGTGCTCAATATAGTGCAAATAAACAGTGTAGTTACTTGATAGAAGTATGTGTTTAGTACCAGTATTATTTTTTATGATTCGGGTCATAATTTGGAAGTAGATAACATAGCAGCTCGAGTGGGAAGTGGAGAAGCCACAGGTAATGGGGCTTTGAGACTTTTTGTCTTAAGAACTAGAATAACAGTTTTGTCTCAACTAGATGTTGGATTTCCCTGTGAGATTTTAAGTAGGATTGTAAAATAAGAGCATAGACTGTTGTGATGCTTGTACTTCTGCATGGCTTTCCACTTAATTCGTTAGGAAGCAAAAATCTCACTTCATGTTCTCTCTCTAATGCATATTTTTGGTATGCTAAGAGTCAGTTATTAAGGGGTCTGAAGGAATAGCACAGTGGTTAGAGCACACACCTAGCAAGTTTAAAGCTCTGGGTTCAGTTCCCCAGTACCATGGAAGCTTGGTGTGGTGGTCCATGCCTGTAATCCCAGCACCTGGAGGCTGAGGCAGAGGAGTGTCATGAGTTCTAGGCTCCTGGGCTCCCAGAGTGAGTTCAGGATCAGCCTGGATTTCAGAGTGAGACCATGTCCCAAAAAATTAAAAAATTGGGAATTTTTTATTGCTAACCTATATATTTGGATTTGATCTTTCAAACAGAATTCAAAGAAGCTTTTTCACTATTTGACAAGGATGGTGATGGAACTATAACAACAAAGGAGCTGGGAACTGTCATGAGGTCTCTGGGGCAGAATCCCACCGAGGCAGAGTTACAGGACATGATCAATGAAGTAGATGCTGATGGTAGGTTTCTCGTGGAGCAGGAGGGGAGGGTTGGAAGAAATGGTCCACTTAATGTTTCACCTAAACCATTTCAGGTAATGGTACAATTGACTTCCCTGAATTTCTAACAATGATGGCAAGAAAAATGAAAGACACAGACAGTGAGGAAGAAATCAGAGAAGCGTTCCGCGTGTTCGATAAGGTGGGTGTCCCAGGCCAGCTGTGGCACGCTTCCATTGAAGGTGAAACGGTAAAGCTACGAGGAGCCTTTTTATTTGAACACTGGGGATTTTGATGGTTTGCCAACATGACTGAAGTGTTGGGCAAAAGCTTTGCAGAGAATTTAGTGTAAACTTAGATGTTCTGATGACACATGCACTCTGCCAGTGTGGCAGAAAGAGACGTTGATTTTTGGAACTGGAGAACAGTGGTTTTTAGATTGGGCATCCTGCTTAGTTACATTTAATTTATAAATCAGCTACTTGTAAGTTCTCTTCAGTTTTTACATGGATTTCTAAAGTATGCATTTCTCCCTAATGTGGGGTTAAGTGTGTCTCTTACTACATCACGGTTCTAGTTGTACCCATACATCCCACTCCCCATGTTCATCTAGGATGGCAATGGTTACATTAGTGCAGCAGAGCTTCGTCATGTGATGACAAACCTTGGAGAGAAGTTAACAGATGAAGAGGTGGATGAGATGATCAGGGAAGCAGACATTGATGGTGACGGTCAGGTAAACTACGAAGGTGAGTATGGACTTGAGTCTTGTCAGAGATCAGCTTTTGGGTCAGACAGAGTGGGTGGTCTTTGCTCAGAATCAAGATGATGAAATAGTGAATAGTTGCTAGACTAGGCTGTTGAAAACATTAACTTCTTACAAAAGATTTCCCCCTTTTTTCAGTAATTGGTTTGGTTTAAGTCTGAAACCGTGTTATTACAGGCTGAATTCAAAAGTGACATGTGACTAGATTTTGTGATAGCCACTGCAGAAAGTCTGGATTGCCATTGAAATCGCCACTCGTATTTCTTCGCTCATATTTTTCATGATGTGTGTTGTGTAATGTAGGAAGCAGCATAAAATACAACTCCTAAAAATTAAACCTGGTTCATTGTGCCGAAGTGATAGTTTTGACTAGTAACCGAACCCAGCAGTCTTCAGCTTTAAAGTGTAAATGAAGAGTTGTTTGCTGCCTTTTTTGGTAATAGCTTAGCAAGAGCGTTATTTTGGCGTATGTATTAGTGATCTTGAGTATCTGATGCGTATGGAGGAACAGCCCTAGGAGTAAAGGAGCTTTGTGGTGTACTCAGTGCAATTCGGAGGTAGGAGAGGAGAGGCTGCCCTGCCTGGGACTTGCAGACCTGTGCTTGGGATTGCCTGCCTCTGGCCATTGGCTCAACTTGTTACGTTTCTTCTTTTTCAGAGTTTGTACAGATGATGACAGCAAAGTGAAGACATTGTACAGAATGTGTTAAATTTCTTGTACAAAATTGTTTATTTGCCTTTTCTTTGTTTGTAACTTATCTGTAAAAGGTTTCCCCCTACTGTCAAAAAATATGCATGTATAGTAATTAGGACTCCATTCCTCCATGTTTTCTTCCCTTACCTACTGTCATCGTCCTGAAACCTTATTTTAGAAATTGATCAAGTACCATGTTGCATGTGGCTCACTCTGGATCTGTCCCAGCCCTTCTGCACATCTGAACTAGGTGGAGTTGGTCAGACAACGGAGCATCTGGGTTACGCCTTTTTTTAAGTAGTTTTCTTTAGGAACTGTCAGCATGTTGTTGTTGAAGTGTGGAGTTTGTAACTCTGCGTGGACTATGGACAGTCAACAATATGTACTTAAAGTTGCACTATTGCAAAACGGGTGTATTATCCAGGTACTCGTACACTATTTTTTTGTACTGCTGGTCGTGTACCAGAAACATTTTCTTTTATTGTTACTTGCTTTTTAAACTTTGTTTAGCCACTTAAAGAAAATCTGCTTATGGCACAATTTGCCTCAGATCCATTCCAAGTTGTATATTTGTTTTCCAATAAAAAAATTACAATTTACCCAACTGCTGCTCTGAATCTGAGTCACTTAATTAACTGTAGAAGTGTAATCACCTGAGAGTAAAACATGAACTTGGGTTCTGTTTGGTGTAATCTGGGTGGGTTGTTTTTTTTTTTTTTTACTTTCTGTGTTTGTATTTAGCTTTTGAAAGAGAGTAAGACTTCCCCACAGGTGTAAGTAAGAGATGTAGGACATGTTGTGAGTCTGTCGTGAGAGTGGGCAGAGGTAGGTGTTCGGTGCTTCCTACCTTTTTGGGTATATTTTTCAACTTTGTCATCCTTTTGTCCATGGTGACTTAGTCGTAGAATGATTTTGTGGATGTTTAAGAGTAGCAGTCCACATCTGGTGAGCAGAAGGGTCGCTGGTTTTGCCTGTTCGGATCTCTTGTTCACGTACTTTTTTCAGTCAAGATAACAGGAATTTTCAGCTGTGCTCGCCCACTTGCGGCAAGGTGCTTCAGGACTTGCCGTGACTAAGCCTTGTTTTCTTTTTTGTTTGCTTCAGCTGTCACTGCTTTCTCTATAATGTAAGCTACTCAAAAGGTGTGGTTATCAAGGTTTTTGTTTTTTTTAATTGCCTCTTAAATACTTAAGGAAAGATTCCATAGCAAACCAGAGCCAAGATGAAAACCCTGAAGATAGTTGTTCTGCTTACTAGAGCCCCTGAAGTGTTGAATTTCCTGGGGACGGGAGGGAGGGCAGTTTATTACTGAGCAAGGTACTGTCCTGTGGTTTCAGATATGGAAGGGAAGTTAGGGCCGCTGGTCATCCAGTTGGCATGTTACATGAGTGACCAGGCACGTGTTGGATAGCAAGAGTTTGGGTGTGCACTTCACCGTGGCCCCCTCCGTTTAAGGAAACCAGCCCCCAGCTTCATGTGAAGCACAGGCTTTTGAGTACCTGAAGCCCTCACTGCAGATCCCCAGTGTGTGTGTAGCCGTTAAGGACATCTCCAAGCCTTGGCTGTCTTACCTGTAAAACGGGTGTGATTTATTCAACCGGTCTGTAACGTGGACTTTGTAAAGGGTGAAACAAGGGAGCCCAGATGGCATAGTCTTGGCCTTCTGTGCCTTTGCAGTGAGTGCTCACCCTTACTAAACCAGTGACAGCGACCATGAACAGGGACTGGGCAGGTAATGGTGTTTCTGCTTTCTGCAGTTTGTGGTTCGTTTAAGTGAAAAGCACGTTTTGGGGGCTGGTGTGTCAAAACACTGGCAGTTAGGTTTTTACAGTAGAATCGATGTGAACGTCAGAGTGTGCTATCTTGACTGCAGGAAATTGGTTCATCTCATTTCTGCTATTGCCTGCCAACATGATAGCATGTGAATCCAGGACTCTTGAGTTTGAAACGTCAGCTTCAGCTGTCATTTGATTTTTCTCCTACCAAGCAGGGCTGTGGTGTTTGTGTAGTACCATCTGTGGCAAATTTGCTCTCCCAGTTTGCCGGTAAACCATCGCTGTTGGAAGAGTGTCCTGAGGTAGAACAAGTTTCTCACAATGTTCAGCAACAGGTAAAGTTACAAGATGTTACGGGTAGTGGAGGTGCTGCTGGGCGCAGTTGGGATAGTCCTTTTCTCAAAAAGGAACCTTGTTACCCTAAGAATAAGTCTGATGCTGTCCAAGACATCGTTTATCCTGCGCGTTCAATCTGTTGTACAATAAAGCCCTTGAAACCGGTGACCTGTGCTGTTCCTATTTTTGAGATACTCGGGAACTGTTTTCTCATCAAGATGTTCCCTTCAATTTTCACGCCTCGTGTGGGTTTCTGGACTTGGCTGTACCTTCCCTAGTCTGCGCGTCCCTAGGGCCCTGGTCCCTGGTCTGCTGAGCCAGTTTTGTAAGCTCGGCCAAAATAAGAAAGTGAATAAGACATGGGAACAGAAACAGGGTCGGTTAACCTCTTCCACACAGAAGCTTGTGTTTCCGTCTCTTGGAGCTTTGGTTCACTGTAAAGCTGATGCCTGGCCCCTAAACAGTTTAGGATCCCCCCAACCCCCCCCCCCCCTTTTTTTTGGAAACAGGGTCTCTGTGTAGTGATGAACTATGTTGCAGTCCTCTGATGTTGGTGCTCAGAAGTGAGTACAGAGGAGGTGCAGCTTCCGGGCCGGGGCAGAGGGGAGGACCCGTCTGAAGGCCCTGCCCAGGAATCCAGGCCTGCCTGCGTTTCAGAAAGTTTGCCACATGTTCTGTGGGTGATTTTTAAGTTACTGCTATGATCTACTCTTTTACTGATAGGATTCTGGTCATTCACAAATGTTAGTCTCTCTCTTACAAAAACTCAAAAGTCTATGGTTTGGTGATTTTTAAACTTAGGAGAATGATGATTTGTCAGAGCCCAAGAGCAAAGGGTACCCGGGACGGGACGTGACGGGACGGGACAGGCCTGCGTGATGCTCCAGGCCTGCAGAAGGCCTGGCTGGTGTGTCCAAGGGTGTCGGGTTCAGGATACAGCACAGCAGGAGGTTTGGGAGAGGAGGGGGAGTGTATAGGTTGTGTGTTTTGCTGAAGGTCAATAAGGTCCTACACCTGCTGAATGCAGTCAGAAGCGGGTGCCTGCGTGTCACCCAAAGTCAGCATGGTGCCCCACACGGGCCCCTAAAGCTCCACTACCCCTTGGACAAACCATAGCCGACTGGGGCTCACACCCTGGTGATCCTGGGCGGAGACGGCAGCGGTCAGGTTAGGCCCCGTTTAGTAACGGGGTGGAGAGGGGAGACGACGTTGTGTGAGTCTGAAAGCTGCAACTTGGTGCAGACAGGTGAGTTCTGGACGGAAGGCTTTTCCTTCCGGCGCCGCCCCTTGGTGCGATGCTGAGCAGGAAGCCTCCTAACTGGGGCGGGGGCTGGGCGGTTCGGCGCAGACCGCAGCGCGCACAGCAGGTGGAAGGTGGGGTTCAGGGGTGGCGACTGGCTTAAAGCAGTGTTTCTAGGTGGAGGCCCCGGTGAAAGGGTCTGGAGAGGACCGGGCTGACTGAGGGCTAGGCCGAAAGCCTAGAAGTGACCCGAATGGCTAGGGGCGGAGCTACAGGCCAGGGAGGGCGTGCTGAGCGCGCCAGCCAGTAGCGACGGCACCATGGAAACGGGCGGTCCTCGGACCCCAGCTGACCTCGTACCGCCCTGGCACCGAGGGCTCCGGCGATTGTCCACACGGGCGTGGCCCTCCCCAGGGTGTCGGCTTGGTGGGGGTGGGGTCCCCTGCCACCCCGTCTCCCCTAGAGACTCGCCTGCGGGTTCCCCGCGCGCGCCCGCGGCCCACAGTGCCTCCTAGCAACGGGACAGCAACCTCACCGGGACCGAAGCCAGGATGGATCAGCCGGTGGGCGCCTTGACCCCCGACTCGGGGCGACGGAAAGACCGGGGACCCCAAGTGCTCGCCTCGGTACCGCCGCCCCTCTCCGACCCCTCACCTCGCCCACGCGGGGACGGTGCGGCCCCCTCGTGCCCGTCGTTTGTTGTGTTGGAGACTGAACCCGGACTTGCCACCGGCGCACCTTTCAGCCCTTTTAAATTTTTTTATTTTCAGACAAGGTCTGTGTTTCTAAGTTGCCCGGGCTGGGCTTGGGCTGGCCCTGCTCCACCCCGCCTCGCCCAGGCCCATTTGATCCTCCCGGTGGTGCGTTCCCCTCCCCTCCCGCCCCGGCCTTCCTTTCTGCGTAGTCTTCCTCCCCCACCCCTCGCTTTGGAGTTCCGCCTTCCCGGCGTCCGCGCCTCCCTCCCGCTCCTGCCTGAGTCTCCGATGCGCCGCACCTGCTCCTACTCCAGTGCGCCTGCAGTCAACGCCACTGCCTTGCTTCGTGGTAAAGGGCAGGTCCGATCTCCCGCTTCGGGCCGAACCAAGCGGCGGCTGCCAGGCCCCTTCCTGGGGTTTGCTCTGTCCGCCCCTCCCGCCTGTCCCTGCTTCGGGGGACAGGGGCCTGTCTCAACCGTCTGAGGAAGGTTTCTTTCTTTTTAAATTTCCTTTGACTGTGAAACGGACAAGTGAAGATTCAGCCTGAGTCTGAAGAGGGAATGGACGGGAAGTTCGGCCGGGGCTGGGGTGTGGCTTGCAGCCTGCCTAACCAGGCCCTGAGTGTGGTGGCGCACACCTGTTACCCAGCACTCTGGAGGCTGAGGCACGATGATTGCTGTGAGTCTGAGGCTGACCTGTTCAGGACCAGCCTGAGGTGGAAACTAGCAGTGCTAATAGGGCCGTATGGCTCTCGATCAAAGCTGAAGTATTTCAGAGTAAAGCTGAAACTCAGTCCTGGTCCTTAGGAGTAAAGCGGATTCTAGTTACAGGCCGGGGAGAATGGATTATATCAGGTTTTATAATGGATTAAATTATTTTTAGTGCATTCTTGCTGGAAAGAACTGTAATTCATAGCAATAACAACAGCATGGTAAGTGAAATAAAGATAAAATTCAATATTTTAATGATCACACTTCGTAGAAATGTACAAAAGAAGAATGAAACAGTTGCGTTCTGTGGACAGTGGTGCCGAAACACTGCTGCAGAAGACGAGGCTGCCCTGGACGTCGGGGGCTACGCTCGCAAGGTGCTCCCTAACGTGGCCGAGGAGATGTCACTACCGCACCCTGGGGCCGGGGCTCTTCTCCCTGGAAAGCGCCTTCTTCCCAGCAGACCGCACGAGTGCTCTGGGGTTTTGGTTTATTTGTGGTACTGGGAATTGAATGGAACCCAGGGCCGTTCACTAAGCTGTATCCCTTCCCAGCCGTAGTTTTACATTCTTATTTCGAGCTGGGGTCTCACTAAGTTGCCACATTGCTCTGCTTGGGCTTGGGCTTCCATTCCTGCCTCAGCCTCCCAGAGTGCTGGGGGCAAGTCGACACCACCGGCCCAGCTCAGTGGCTCCTGCTTTTCCTACGTGGTGAGGAAGGCCGGGATGAGGGGGTTGAGGAACAGTGCCCAGGGCCTTCGCTGCCCAGAGGAGGAGCCGTATAGTGCAAGCCCGCTGTTCTCTTCTAAACACGCTTTTGTTTTGGTTTGGTTTTGTGACTAATGGCCTTCCGACACCCTTGTGAGATGGAGATGCTTGTTGTTCTAATTTCACCAAAGGGAATTTAGATATTTATGAGCATTGAAGATCACACAAGGAAGTTAAAGACATACAGACAAGGTTTATTGTGTAGCTGCTTCTTGCAATAGGATCTTGCTCGGTAGTCCTGTCTGGTCCTGAAGTCACTGTGGAGCTCAGGCTGGCCTCAGAATGGAAGCAATCCTCCTGCTTCGGTTTCCCAAGTGCTGAGATTACAGGCATTCACCACTATTCCTGGCTTTTATTTGTTTATTTTGAGGCAGGGTTTTGCTCTGCAGTCCAGGCTGGTCCTGAACTCTCTTATGTTGCCTCACACACATGAACACACAGCAATCCTCCTGCCTCAGCCTCCCGAGTGCCAGGATTACAGGTGTGCGGCACTGTGCCCGGCTTAACACCTGGCTTATTTTTATTCAGTACTGGGGAATCAAACCTGAGACCTTGTGCATGAGGGGCAAGAGTTCTAACCACTAAGCTGTGCCTCTAGTCCTGTAGCTTTTATCTTAACGATGGCTTATTGGTTTGGTGCATGTTTTGATTTTTTTTCAAGTAAATACTTTATAAATTATATTTCATTTTGAAGGATCACCTCTCCAGGGACTAAGCACACTTTGTGTTTGTTGGTAGAAACCAAACCGGAAGCCTTCATCTTTTCAAAGAGAGGGATGGTGGAGAGTCACATTAACGGTGTGTACATTTTCAATCTTTTCTGTTCATATTATTTTTATTTATTTGCTGTTTTTTTTTTTAGAGACTCACAGTCTGTAGACAGTTTAGGCCTGAACTCCCTGTGTGACCCATGATGGCCTCAAATTCACAGCAATCCTCCTACCTCAGCCTCCCAATGCTGGAGTTACAGGCATTTGCCCCCATACCTGGCCACTCATTAAGATTTTAATCGGTTTTACCTGTTTACCTGTTTAAGTCAGTGACTTTTTTTTTTTTTTTTTGAGATAGGTTCTTACTCCATAGTCCAGGCTGGTCCTGAACTCACTGTGGTGAATTTCACACTGGCCTTGAACTCAGGACAGTCCTCTTGCCTCAGTCTCCTGAGTGCTGGGATTACACCCAGCTTATGTGGTGCTGGGAATTGAGCTCAGGGTGGAACTCTACTATGCCCTAGTGACAATTAAAACAGTGGTTCGAGGCCAGCCTGGGCTCCATAGCGAGTTGGGGACCAGCCTGGACCCCAAAGTGAGACCCTGTCTCAATAAACAACAGAAAAATGTAAACAGCAGTTGTTCAGATCTTCATTGGTCTGATTTTATACTTAAAATCTTAGAATTTTGTAAATAAGAATGTAGCTTTTAATTTTGAAGGAGCAAAAACAGCAAAGAAAACGTCTCTAGGAATCCAGGTGCTTCAAGGGAGATCTGGGTAAGTTCCACTTGTGACCGTTGTGGCCTTGGTGGCATTTTGCATTAGTGCTGGGAGGGTACTTGGGTGCTTTGGTTCTAGATTTTATTGTGGACGGTACAGACCTGTAACATTTGGTAACGTGATCACTCTGTAAAATACAGAAAAGCTAGATTATAATCTATATAAAAAAAAGGTGGCTGTAATCCCAGCACGCAGGAGGCTGAGGCAGGAGGATTGTGAAAGTTCTAGGCCAGCCTGAGCTATAATATGACTTCAGAACTATCGTGGACTACAGAGTGAAACCCTGTCTCAAAATGACAACAACAACAACAACAAAACCCCCAAGAGTCTACACATACAAAAATGATTGGGGCTGGTGGAATGGTACAGCTGTTAAAGTGCTTGCCTGGCAAGGCAAGGTCCTGGGTTGATTCCCAGCACCACATAAATTGGGTGTGGTGGCGCATGCCTATAATCCCAGCACTCGGGAGGCTGAGGCAGGAGGATTGCCATGAGTCCAGGGCCAGCCTGGACTACACAGTGAGCTCAGGACCAGCCTGGGCTACAGAGTGAGACCCTGCCACCCCCAAATGATCATTATGTGATGTGTTAGGTTTGGTCACATTTATTTTTTGTGGCCCTAGGGATTGAGCCAGCTAAATACAGGTATGTTTTTTCCCACATTTTATTGATATATATATACGTACAAAATTCAAGGTTTACAATGGAGTTGAGCATTTTGTGCACATATGTATCTTGTCAAGGTGACAAGGGCCTTCCCACTCTCCTTTTGTCCCTCCCCCTCCCCACCCCTCCCTCCCTCATCCCCCACCCCTCCCTCCCTCATCCCCCACCCTACTCCCCTCTTTCACTTTGTCTTTTGTCTTAAGTTCCATAGGCAGATATGTTTTCAATCAACACCCTTTAATACTAGAGGGAGGGCTGGGGCCATAGTTCAGCGTTTAGAGCACTTGCCTAGCAGGTGCAAGGTCCTGGGTTCAATTCCTTAGCCCTGCATAAGAATCAGCCAGATGTGTTGGGATGGAGGAATGGCTTTGTGGTTAAAGTGCTTGCCTAGCAAGCATTTGTTTAGTCAAGCACTAAGTACCCGATTTCGATTCCCCAGCACCACATAAGCCGGGCATGGTGGCGCACCCCTATAATCCCAGCACTCAGGAGGATGAGGCAGGAGGATTGCTTTGATTTCTAGGCCAGCTGGGTTCCATAGTGAATTTAGGATCCGCTTTAGTTTAGTATAGAGTGAGACTCTTGTTTTAAAAATAACAGGTGGGAGGAGGGGAGCCCAATAGGTCAAAGCTTCTTGAACTAATTTTAGGGGCGGAACTGGGCTGAGCACTCAGAGGAAAGACGTGTGGCCAAGGAGCAGCCATGACGACACGTCAGGTCTGGTCCTTCAGCTGCATTGCAGCCAGGACTGGAGGTTCTCGGCCTCCTCCGGGACTAAGCGGATGACACTGCCAGGCGGCCTGAGCTTCCAAAACTGTCTCTCCCCTCCCCACCCCGGGCTCATTAGCAGCGCAGCAGGTGCAGGAGAGCCACAGGCCTTGGCCAGGGAAGAGACCCAGGGGAGCCCAGGGTCAAAGTCGAGTCGCAAGGACAAGTGCCAAGCTACCTTTGAGAGCGTCCAACTGCCGGCCGCTGACACAGTGACAGGCAGCGATTGCTCATCTCGAGTCGGAGGCGGGTTCTCTTGGTGCGTTGTTGGGCTGGGAGTGCTTGTTCCATATGATAGGGTTTCATTCAACAAGAAAAATTGAGAAATGCTGCTTAGGAATGACCCGAGAGCCAGGCCAGGCCAGGTGACTCAGGTCTGACATCCCAGCACTCTGGGAGGCTGAGGCAGGAAGATTACCAGTTCAAGCCTGATCTGGACAGTTTAGTGACTTAGCAAGACCCTGTCTAAAAAAAAAATATCAAAAATAAAAACGATCTGAGAACATAGCTCAGTGAGAAAGCCCTGGGTGTGATACCCAGCACCAAAAAAATAAAAAAAAAAAAAGAAAAGAGAAAAGAAAAAAGAAAAAGATAAAGGAACGAAAGAACCCGAGAACAATCACTTTAGGAAAAGTGACAGGTTTTGCACAGGGGTATTAAACTATGCCGATTTTCCACAGGACACCCCCACACCTGGCACCTACCACCTGAAAACTTTCCTTGAAGAATCTCTACTAAATCCGGTTGTAACAACCTACAATTTTAAAAACGAAGGAAGGAAAAAGCCTCCTCTCGTGCAGAGAAATGACCCGGTGGTGAATGATCTCCCGCTGTACCGGCCTCCCGACTTCCTGGACCTGCTGCAGAAGCAGGCGCTCACGTATTCCTTCAGAGACCAGCCACGGCCCAGCCCCAGCAGCCTGGTCTACAGAGACAAGGTGAGGACCTGCCGCAGGCTGGGGCGGGGGACCGGTGGGGCGTGATCAAGGTTGGGGGAGTTGGTTGAGATTTTTAAAAACTCGTTCCCATAAAAGATGCCTTGCCGCGAGTCCCCCTCCAGGTCCCCCTCGCTTTGACCTGGCTTGTCCCATGGCACCCACATTTGGGATGCAACCTGGGAGTCCTCTTTCCTGAGGGTCCTTATGAGGCTTGACCAAAGTAGCGATGGCTGCCAGGTGCCATCTGGCAGAAAAGCAGGCTGGTAAACACTCGGCGGCATGTCCACATCCACCTTGGTCGCTGATCTCGCACCGGGCGACTTCTGGCTCTTTCCCAAAGCCAAGACGACCCTGAAAGGCCATTGTTTTGAATCGATTCTCAACATACAGGTGGCCATGACAGTGTAAACATCGTATTTTTGGTCATGCTTTGTTCCCGACTCCTCTCCACCCTCGGCCATGCGCAAAGCCTCAGGTCGACTCACTTCCTGTAGAAACAACCAGGGCCACTCCCTCCCTTGCCAGTGGTGGCAGATCCCCCTTCCTGGGGACCTCTGGGCTCTCCCCATGACAAGCCACATGTGGCCTCAGCAGTCAGTGGGGTGAACTGAGCTCCGTGGATGTCCTGAATACAATGTGACCATAATTCTCTATATACTGAAAGTGTTCTCTTGGCTAGAAAATAATTGTTTTTATTGGTCAATGGTATAGTGTGTGCTGGGCATGTGGAAGGCCCTGGGCTCAATCCCAGCACAAAATGATATTTTGTACACGTGTGTGTGTGTGTGTGTGTGTGTGTGTGTGTGGAAACGAGCCTGCTCCCAGTGGGCCCGGCTCCTACTGTGAGCTCCCACGGTCCCACGGGTGTAGACAGCGCAGTGCTGCTGGGCGTGCAGGCGCTGGGGACGGAAGGCAGCCTGACCTGAAAACACTCGTGTCCTGACAAGATGAAATCCATCCGGTGCTGAGATGGAAAGCGGGGCAGGACGTGGCCGGGGGCTCTGCATGGGCCAGACTGGAAGGCCGGAAAGCTCCCTGGATTAAGCAGGACTTCGCTGGTCCTTGACTCGCTCGCAAGGCTCTCGACGTCTGTGGCTCTGCGAGCTTACCAGGACTTGGTACGTGTTCACTCACTCGCCTCTCTTTCCTTTTCTCTGTCTGTAGTGCTGGGACTGAGCCCGGAGCCCAGGCCCAGGCTGGCCCTCGGGTAGCCAGCCCTAGCTGCACATGGCTTGCTCAGTGGAAGGCACGGCCCTTCTAGGGTGCTGCCCTCTGCCCTTTCCTTGGGACTCCTGGCTGCGTGGGTCTCACCCAGGCCTTTAGCTCCCGCTCTGGACAAGCAAACCTGTAAACACCCCTTCCTGCTTCCTCCCTCCTCAGGAGTCAGCGCTGACAGGGCCACGTTCCTCAGTTCCCTGCAGGGACAGCAGGTGATACAGGGTCGCTGGGGGCAGCGATCAGGTGCCACCTTGCCCACCCATGACGCTAACGTGCTGGTGTTTCACTAGCAGAGTTCAGGACCATTGTTTGAATTTGGGGTAGACATGGTACATGTAGGCGTGGTTATTAGGGCAGGTCAGTGATTTTTAGCCTTTTTAGCACTGGGATGAATCCAGAGCCTCATGTGTGGCAGGCGAGGACTCTGCCACTGAGCTACGTCCACAGTCTTTTTCAGACAGGGTCTCGTTCTGTAGTTCAGGCTGGTCCTGAACTCACTGTGGAGCCCAGGCTGGCCTCAAACTCAGGGCAATCCTCCTGCCTCAGCCTCCCCAGTGCTGGGATTATAGGCCTCTGGCCCCAGGCTCAGCTACAGCTTCTCTCTCAGGTGAGAATACATTTTCACCGGAGAAGGTGTGTGTGAAAGCGGGGTTCTCGCTTGCTCCGCATCCTACACGGTGTGTATACATCTATGCGGCGTGGCCTGCTTCTGGGTGATGTTGCCTTCTCCCACCGGCTGTTGCTTCTCTTAGTTTTTGGTGATCCCTCTTCTCTTTGGTGCTGGGAGTGAGCCCAGGCTCTTCCCACTCAACTACAATCCCAGCCTATTTTCAGTTCTGATTTTGAGTTACCAGTAAGTAACCTAGGCTGGGCTTGAACCCACGATCCTCCTGCCTCAGCCTCCCAGAGCACTGAGATGACAGGCCTGCGCCACCAGGTCCAGCTTCAGTTTTCTTGTTTAATTATTAAACTTGGGCTTTTTGTGGTATTTCATAACATAATATAAAAAAGTCACGTTACCTCTGTACCTTACCTATATTTGTCTGTGTGTGTGATCTGCCACTCCTCTGGCTCCGTGTGGCCCCAGAGCACTGACGGTTGGGCATCAGGACCTGGGCCCTTCCAGCTGGCCTCCTGTCTACTCGCCAGGCCAGGAGCGCCGATGGTTGGTCATCTCCAAATTTTATTTCCTGCCTGGACTTGTCTCCTGAAGTCCCGCTCCCTCTTCGGCCTTCCCATGCGCGTGTCTGACCCGGGATTGCTCAGGCCCGGCCCCACATTCTGGGCAGGAATCCTCTTCCAGCCTGGGGGATGTGGCATTCCTGGCCTCTGCTCATAGGCTGCCACTGGCCGTCTTCCCTCCCAGGTGTGACAACCGCAGATAGCGCCAGCCATTGCCACGTGTCCCCGGGAGGGCACAGGCGTTTCTGGGTGACACCGCTCGTGGTGATGACACACACTGATCTCAGGGGGGTTGCTAGCCTCAGGGCCGCCAGCCCCGTCGGCGAGGGGATGATTTCTTGAGTTCTCCCTCAGCGAGCGCGTTTTCGGTGTTGGTGTAACTTTGCGGCAACTTCCCGACCTTAGGTTCCCCGTCCTGGCAGCGTGTTGCCGGACTCTGTAGATTTCTGCATATACGCACTGGAGTCTGGGCGTGATGACCCTCCGCTGTGTACGGCCCTCTGTTCTGGACAACGTCTGTGACCGCTGGAGAGATGATGCCACCCCGGGGCAATCAGGAGCCACGCCTGGATTAGGGTTTGGGAACCGCGCCTACACTGGGAGTTGCGAACCAGCCTGGGTTGGAGTGTGAGTGATGTGTGGGCCGGCCAATGGAGAGGAGCATCCACCGGATGTGGGCGGGCCAACTGGAACGCAAACACTATAAAAGGAAGCTCATCGCAGCTTCTTCCTCTGGGGAAGATGTCGCCTTCGCCGTCGTCTGCGGTCGCTAACTGAAGACAGGCCGCAGATTCCTTCCGGCCTTGACTTGCGCCTGTCGGCCCGTCCCTGATCTTCAGTCGCTGATCTTTAGCCTCTGGCCTTCACCCTTGTTCTTCCAACAACCGAGACCCGCAGCAGAGCCTCACCGGCCGTCCTGCAGTGCCGCCGAGCGCCCGTCGGACCCTCCGGCTCTCGCACCTGCAGGCCGCCATGTTGGAGGATCGCTATCCTCCGGTTTGTACGCCTTGTTTTTATAATCTCCGTCAGTTCTGCCTTTTGAAAGAACCCAAAGTAATACAACTTCCTTTTGTGAATTCCCCAAGGACCAAGACGACTGTTTTTCCCCAGGGAAAATTTGCTTCTGTTCCTGCTGACGTTTGGGAGCGCGGCCGGGCGCGGGATGATGTGGGAGCGCTTCCTTTCGGGCAGTGTCTTTGGGGCCCGCAGTTGCCGTGGGCCGCCCCGTTAGACGCCCTTCCTGCTCCCCGCAGGTCTGTCCAGCGCTCTGGGGTTCCTTCGTTCCTGGCTCCAGCTCTGTGCTCTGTAGATCAGCAAACACCCCAAGAAATGCAGCCCCTCCCCTGGCTTCCCGCCGACTGCTGCTCTCTCTCTGGCCACCAGCTTCAGTATTTTTTCTTAGCTGTTTGTATTTCCTGTTTTCTCCTTCCTTTCTGGTGGCCCGCAGTGGGGAAGTTCAGCCTCTGCATACCCTGGGCCGGCGCTTGCCGGAGCCAGGACGTTTTTCTTCTTAGAAATCTGCGGTAGCCGGCTATGTCTATGTCGGGGCCGCCTGGGCACCGCGCTGGAAGAGATCGCAGAATGAAGCGCGGGCTGGGCGTGGGCGGGGCGTGCTGGGTTCCATCCCAGGTGCTGGGGGCGGGGACACGGACGACCACCAACCCCGCCGAAGGGCAGCACCAGTCAGGCGTGGCGCTCGCCAGGTATGCCAACAACTGTGATGATTATGCGGTGGGCCCCGGAGACACAGAACACGTCAGAACAGACAGGCCTGGAATCCCAGCACTCCGGGAGGCTGAGGCAGGAGGATCGCAAGTTCGAGCCCAGCCCAGGCTGAACAACTTGGCAAGACTCTATTTCAAAATCAAAAGCAAGAAACGGGCTGGGTAGGCAGCTCAGTGTGAAGCCCTAGGCTCGACGCCCAGAACCTTGGAAACAGAACAAAGTCCCCCGATGGGCGGTATGCCCAGACAGATGGAAATCCCGGGAGAGAACGGGGATCTGGCAAGCAAGATATACCAGACAGAGGAGCAGCTGCCTCCGGCGGGCTGAGTCCCCGCTGGGCCTGGCAGAAGATAGACCACCGCCCACCCCGGCCACGGTTTCCACCTGTGTTTCTGTAGAAGCCGTCCCGTGCATGCCTGGCACTGCTCCGGCCAGGACCGGGGCTCTCCGCTCCTGTGGTTCCCACCAGCCCAGAGCTACACAGATTTGCTAAATCAAGGACAGTCACAATGGGATCCCCTCGCCGCGCTGGGGACAACCCCTGTCATCCCAGCACTCTGGGAGGCTGAGGCAGGAGGATCAAAACTCAAGCCCAACCTGGGCAACTTTGAGCAAGATCCTGTCTTCAAATAAAAATTTAAAAAGCAGTTGGAGATGTCAGTCAGTGAAAAGACCCTGGGCTCAACCCCCAGAGCCGCCAAAAAAGAAGAAAAATCAGCCAGCTCTTCCCTCATGCAGTATTTTAGGACTACGGGATAAAAAAGTCGCCACGGGGAATGGATGGAGGATGAATATCTTATTTATTTACAGTTTTTTATTTTATTTTTTATACATAAACTACAGATTCAGTAACACATGGGAAGCGTATGGCGTGGGGAGACCATAGCCACCATCAGCCAGGCTCCACCTTTGGAAATGTGCCCTTCCCACTATTAAGGGATGGTGACCCACTTGGGGCTGTGCGGCCATAACGTGAGGAATTATGAGTGGCAGACGGTAAAGCGAGTTCATGACCTCTGCTGACCTCTGCTGTGTCCTGTTCTTCTCTGCAGTCCCTTCACCTTTCCCCGGGGCAGTACGAGGTGCTTCCTAAACCAGTTCCCAAGTTCGCTTCCAGGTAATTAAGTTATTAAGCCTGACAGGGCGGTACTCATCTGTAATCCCAGTGACTCAGGAAGCTGAGGCGGGAGGATTGCGAGTTCAATACCTGTCTGGAATATTAGTAAGACCCTGTCTCAAAATAAACATGGGCTGGGGGGTGGGGAGCTGGGAGGGTAGCCCAGCGGTGAGAGTGCTTGCCTAGGTAGTGCAAGGCTCTGGGTTTGAGTCCCAGCAACGTAGAAGCCGGGTGTGGTGGCACACGCCTGTAAACCCAGCCCTGGGGAGGCCGAGGCGGGAGGATGGCTGTGAGTTTGACCCCAGCGTGGGCTCCATAGAGAGTTCAGGACCAGCCTGGATGACAGAGTGAGACCCTCCCTGTCTCAAAACCCAAAAAAACACCAGCAACAATAATAACAGCAAGAAGCAGCAGCAGAGAAGTTGCATGTCCTGGTTTCCCTCGCTCCGCCCTGCCCAGCTCTGCACACGTCTGGCGCATACAGCTCTCTCATCCCTAGTCTGTGCATGTCACGTCCAGATTAGCATCTCAGAATACGTAATGAGAGATCAGGGCTGAAGTTTAGATCTTCACTTCAAAAAGCTTCCTTAGAGCATCACTCTTCCTTTCCTTTGCAGGAGCTTCGTCTTTCGCTCTGCGGTTCAAAGATTCCCGACGACCTACTTCATCCCTGTGAGTGCGGTGAGGGCTCCATGGTGACCCTGGCTGGCGCAGGGATAAGCCGGGGGTGGTTAGTCAGTTGATTCAAGAAATACTTAAAGGGTGTCTGAAGATGACTGCAGGAATGTCAACCCGTCTGCAGCCGGGTGTGAAAGAAAGTGTCTGAGTCCTTGCCTTTTGAAACAGGGTCTCACTCTATAGCCCAGGCTGGTCCTTAAGTCACTGTAGAGTCCAGGCTGGCCTCAAACTCACAGAAATCCTCCTGCCTCAGCCTCCTGAGAGTGTGCTGGGATCACAGGCGTGTGCTACCACACCCAGGTCACGCAGTGCTGGGAACCAAACCCAGGGCCAGGCGCTTGTTGGCAAGCACTGTAACCACTGAGCTATGCCCCTGGCCCCGTCACACACATTCTAATAAGTTCCATATTGATTAAATAATTAGAGCCAGGCGTGGTGCAGATACAGGCCTAGGACTTGGGAGGCTGAGGAAAAAGGATTGCACGTTTGAGCCCAATCAGAGCAATGGAGAGAGACCATCTTGGAAAAAAAATAAAAGATTTTGAACCAGGGCCATAACTCAGCAGTTAAAGTGCTTGTCAGGCCCTGGATCTGATTCCCCAGCACCACATAAGCCAGGTGTGGCTGCACACATCTGTAATCCCAGCACTTGGGAGGCTGAGGCAGGACTGCTGTGAGTTGGAGGCCAGCCTGGGCTCCGTAGTGAGTTCAGGACCAGCCTGGATTGCATGGACCGCAGAGCAAGGCTCTGTCTCAAAAGAAGAAAGTTTTGAGATCATAAAACCAGGAGAAAGATTCTATGAATATAAATGTAATTTTAGGATAAGGAAGACTTTCTGAAGTAATAACAATGAAAGAAAGTTCAAAGGCAAAGAAGTGTCAGATCCGATTACAGAATGTTTAAATGTTTTGTGTATCAAAAACTAACCTTTTCTTCTAGTGCTGGTATTGGACCCAGGGACTTGGGACATGGGACTCTGAGCTACACCCCCCAACCCCTTTTCATCACTGGGGGCTCTCTAGCTGCTGCTATTGTTTGATCTGGCATGTCCCCAAGAAACCTCATGTATGTGGGCACTGTGGATCTCCTATGGATCCTGTGTGCTGTTGAAACAGGGGGCCTGGCTGGGAGGGGTGGATCATAGGTGTGTGGTGGAAGACAGGCGTGGGGTAGATTATAGGTTGCAGGTATGTGGTGGATTGGGGCATGTTGTAGAACATGGCTGTTTGTCACACTACTGGGTGTGTAACGTGGAAGGTGCAGATCTCTGGGCCTGTACCTGGAAGTGGTAGAAGCCAGAGACTGGGCCCGGAAGCACGGGGGTCACTGAGACAGGACCTGGAAGAGTGTGTGCTCGTTCTGCCCCTCTCCCCTCGCTTGGCTTTTGTCTGAGTTGCCCTGAACAGCTAAGTCATCGCCATGTGCTTCCGCCATTGCCTGCCACCTGTGGGTAGGCTTGATGTTCTGAGATGGAGAGCTAAAAGTAAGTCTTCCCGCCCTAAGTTGTGGATGTTGGGTATTGATCACAGCAATGAGAATGTAACCAAGGCAGAAATTGGCACCAGAAGTGGGGTCATTGCCGTGACTTTACCTGACCGTGTAGTTTAGAAGCCTTTGGAACTGGATTGAGGGAGGAGTTTGGAAAGGTTTGAGGATGCCGGAGAGAGAAGCCTTAGAATGCAGTGAACGGAGATAGGTAGGAGATTCTGGCCAGAGAAGACCACACTACTGACAGAATTGCAGATTGGAAAGGCTGGGCTCAAGTTTCAGATGGGAAGGAGGACTTTTATTGGCAATTGGTCTAGAAACCATGAATGCTATGCTCTGGCAAAAACTATGTGGGTATTTTGGCCCTGTCCAGAGATTTTGCCTGAATCTGAGGTTAAAGATGGTGGACGACCTAATCTAGTGGAGGAAATTTCAAGGCAGCTGGATGTCCAGGCTGTTGCATGGTAATGTTTGAGACTTTTAGCTAGCTCTGCACTGAGAAGCAGGAGAAGACAGAGGAAACGTGTGAAAGTTTGCAGTAGTTGTTAGAGTAGCATTAAAAAGAACCCAGTTACTTGGAGTCAAGCCTAGAAAAAAGTCTTGAAGGTCTCAGAAATCAGCCACTCCCTTCCCCCCCAAGGAAATGCAAAGGACTTTGCTTCGAAAAGAAATCGCCAGGACACCTTGCAGGGCAGCCTAAGAAAGTAAATCCCGAGGAGTTCAGCCAAATAAAAACGTAGAGGCCCCTGCAGTGATCGTCCAAGGAGGGCAGGCTGCAGCTCCAGCCAGTGGCAGACCTGGGCGTCATCCTTGTAGTGCTGGTTTCAGAGGCACGCCGAGTGTGGGAGTAGTAGGGCTATGGAGGCTCCCATCCAGAGTTTTTGTTTGTTTGTTTGTTTGTTTGTTTTTTTGAGACAGGGTCTCAATCTGTAGTTCAGGCTGGTCCTGAACTCTCTATGTAGCCCAGGGGGGCCTCTAATTCACAGCAATCCACATGCCTCAGCCTCCCAAAGTGGCAGGTATGTACCACCACACCCAGCTAGTATGTGGTGCTGGGAGATCAAATTCAGGAGTTTCCGCTGGCTGGGGAAGCGCTTTAACTGCTGAGCTGCTCCTCCAGCCCCCACCCAGATTTGAGAGGAAGGCCTGGAGCCAGGCAGGGTGCCCCAGGAGGGCAGTGTGTGAAGTGGTGGAGGAGAAGCCGAAAATGCAGAGGAGACCCTGGCAATGTGGAGGTGCCAGGAGCGTGGATTGTCCGCAGAGGTCGGCCACAGGCCACGGCACAGCCAGTCTGAAAGCGAAGCTGTGAAGGAAGCGGTGAGCTGGGGCGGCGCCATCCTCGCCACAGTTCACCCTAAGCGCTGGACACAGGATTCGCCCTGCTCCGCTGGGCCCGGGAGTCGTTCTGGTCCAGTTGCTTTCTGTCCTCCCGTTCCTTCCTTTTGGACCTGAGTGGTCGCCCTGTGCCGTTGTATGTTGGAAGTGTTTAACTTCTTTGATTTTTCACTGGAGCTCCCAGCTGAGAACCGGCCTTGAGTTTCAGAGGATGCACTGGACTTGGACTTTTTAGCAGTGCTGGAACGGTTAAGACTTTGAAACTCTTAGAGAAGGACTAAGGGCATTTTGCATGAGGAGGTAGAAATGAGTCTTTTGGGGGCCAGGGGTACAATGCTATGGCTCGGATCTGGAACGTCCCCCAACAGCCTCATGCATTTGGATGTGTGGATCATGTATGGATTCTATGTGCGGTTCAAAGGTGGGCCAGGGGCTGGAGGAATGGCTCAGTGGTTAAAGGGTTTGCCTTGCAAGCGCTAAGTCAAGAGCTAAGTCCCTGAGTTTGATTCTCCAACACCACATGTTGGCACACGCCTGTAATCCCAGCACTCAGGAGGCTGAGGCCTACTTGGGCTACGGAGAGAGATGTTATCTCCAACAAACAAAACAATCAGAAGTGAAATGCAATAAAACAAAAATCTTGTAAACCAAGTAATTAGGCAAATGCAAATTAGAAAAAATACTTTCATCAAACCTGGTTAAGGGGAGAACTTAGCTCTAGACCACACAAAGAAATAAGAGGTAGGCGAAGCAGGGATTTTGCTGATAAACCTCTACCGATCTATAGGGAAAACATCAATATGAAAGCACTTTCTGTTCTGTGTCAGAGATTTAATTGGAAAATTACATTTTGTCCCTGAAATATAGGTGGCTCTCAGGAGAAGCAGTCAGGAAGGAATTTGTCTGGTTGGAAAATGATTTTTAACCTTCAGCTCACCAGTGTGGAGTTGTGTGCCATGGGCTCTTCCAGTTACGGGGCTGGTGATCGCCAATAATGGATCACCCTAATTTTCTGTCCCTGGGAGACATTGCGAGAGGGCGTTTATGTGTGTGTGTGTGCTTTGCCTGACCAGCCTCTGCCCCCAGGCCTGGCTTAAGTCTCTTCATCTACCAAAAAAATTACCAGAATTCAGAAAAAATTTTTGAACGTGGGAGCTGGCCGTATTTAGTACTTTAACGTGAGTAATGAAGTCGGGCAGGTTTTGTTGTTGTTGTTGTTTAAGACAGGGTCTTGCACTAGAGTCCAGGCTGGTCCCAAACTCAGGGCAATCTTCTGCCTCAGCCCTAAGTTCTGGGATTGCAGACATGCGCCATCATGCCCAGTTTACGCTGGGGAACTGAACTCAGGGCTTTGCACTTGCTAGGCAAGCGCTCTGACTGCAGAGCTATGCCCTCTGCCCCCAATTTTTTTATTTTTTAAATATTTCTTTCCAGTATTTGCTTGGAATGTGGACCCGAGCAGCTCAAAGCTCGGCTCTCTTGTGGGTGGGCGTGCACAGCCATTCAGCCTCTCAGGGAACAGTGGCAGGGTGTGCCGAGTGCCAAGAGCCCTCAGACCTCCCAGCTCAGTCCATCCAGCTGGGAAAGGCCTCCTAGGGTGGTAATCATAAACACAGGGACAGTCACCTGCACACAGAGTGCAAAGGCTTTTGCCCAAGAGCTAGACGGCATCATGAACAATTTCACCCCCAGCAGGAGGGAAATAACCCAGGAAGAATTTAACAAACCGAAGGAACAGTCAGCACCTAAATCATATTGCAAAACGATAAAGTAGTGCCCGAGGCCTTTGCGATCTATGTGGCGGCCATGCCGGAAGCGAGCGGAGCCGATGTTAGGACTAAAATAAGGTCGGGGGATCACGTGTCCACGTGGAAACTTAGCGAAGGGACCGGGCCGCTGTGAGGGCCGGGGTGCGGTGCGGGGACTGGGGGCGGGGGGGGGGGTGCTTTCCTTTCTCATCCACTCCCTTTATGATGTTGCAAAATACGATTTTCAGAACCAAAAATAGACAGTATTTGAGAGAAAGAGCCATCCAGAGGGTCAACAGGAAAACGTTTAGTTACTTTCATGAAAATAGTCCTGCTGGCTCTCCTGGCCAGCAGACTGGTCTCATGCCAGCCATGAGCTTGCTGAGCAGTCTTCATGTTCCACAGTTGTACGTAAAGCAAAACCCGACACACACATATACTCTCTCTCTCTCTCTCTCTCTCTCTCTCTCTCTCTCTCTCTCTCTCTCATACACCGTTCCTGACACTAGGAACAAATCGTACAGGGTCAAATGAACATTTTTATTTTTTTATTTGATATCAGAAATACTGCAAGGTGTTTCAATATCTCTTAAAACACAGAAGGAGGGGCTGAGATGTAGCTCAGTGATTAGCGCTCTTGCCTAGGAAGTGCAAGTCCTGGGGTTCGGTTCCCCAGCTCCACATACGCTGGGCGTGGTGGCGCACGCTTGCAATCCCAGCACTCAGAAGGCTGAGGCAGAAGGATTGGCCTGAGTCCAAGGCCAGCCTGGGCTATATAGTGAGTTTAGGACCAGCCTGGGCTCCAGAGTGAAACCCTGTCTCAAAAAAAAGGATTAAAATAAAACCCAAACAACTAAAAAGAAATAAAAAATAAACGAGTAAAAAATAGGAACAAATCTACATATGTAAATGATCATGATGTGATTTGTTGGTTTGGGTCATATTTATCTACTTGTTCACCTATGTATTTTGTGGTCCTGGGGATTGGGCCTTGAGCTCAGCCCATTTTAGAATTTTTACATTTTGAGACAGTTGTGCTAAGTTGCCCAGGGTGGGCTCAAACCTGGCAATCCTTCTGCCTCAGCCTCCCAAGGTCCTAGGATTAGAGGCCCCGTGCTGCTGTTCCCTTAGAGGGTCACAAGGAGTAGGTAGGGTGGAAGGCCAGAGTTCGAGTGTGAAATTCCCGGGGGAGCAGAGAAATGAAGAGCCTGCCATCGGTGTCTGCGTGGGCGGAGCCTGGACGTTATGGCGAAAGCAGGTCCGGCCCTAATGTCTCCAAACTGGGTTCTGCACAGACAAACAATGTTGGAAAACACTTTTCTCATATGGACAGGGGAGTGGTGGGATTTTGGAGAAAAGGATAATACAGTCTTGCAATTTTTTTCTCTTCAAAAAGTCTGTTCATGGCAGAGTTCCAGCACTCGGCTAGCAGGGCCTTGGGTTCGGTTCCCCAGCACCACATAAGCTGGGCCACGGTGGCACCCACCTATAATTCCAGCATTGGGGAGGCTGAGGCAGGAGGACTGTTGTGAGTTAGGACCAGTCTGGACTACAGAGCAAGGCCCTGTCTCAAAAATAAAGACCATTCATTGTTGTTGGTGCCAACAGCAGCTGAGTCCCAGGTCCCTGTCCAGCTGCGAGAGTGGACGGTTCCTGAGCGGCTCGCTTGCTTTCTTTCTCTCTCTCTCTCTCTCTCTCTCTCTCTCTCTCTCTCTCTTTCTTTCTTTCTTTCAGAGGGCCTCACTCTTTAGCCCAGGCTTCTCCTACACTCGTTATGTAGCCCAGGCTGACCTTGAACTCAGGACAATCTGCTTGCCTCAGCCTCCCGTGTGCTGGGATTACAGGCATGTGCCACCATGCCTGGCTTCACATGGCGCTGGGGAATTGACCCCAGTGTGTTACACTTGCTAAACAAGGGCTTTAACCACAGTGCCACTCCTCCATCCCCCAGAGCTGCCTTCTTATCATAGGGCATTGGTCAGGAGCTGGAAAAAAAAAAGGTTTTTTTTTTCTTCTGCTGCAAACGACAGTGGAAAATTCGCTTAAGCAAAAAGCAGAAGCGTGAATGTGAGTGGCGCCTTCATGCATTTTCTGTTGCCGTCACTGATACCTTAGGCGTGTTCTGTTTATTTGAGGTTTATTTGCCTCATGGTGCTGAAGGCTGGGTGGCCTCATCTGGTGCAGTCCTCGCTGGCTGTCCCCAGGTGGCCCTGGGCATCTCTGCTGGGTGTCCTAGCTCAGGTGGCCCTTCTGTTTCTTATAAAGGGACGCTAGGACCCACGCTGTGGCCTCCCTCAGCGCCCCCTGCAAGTACCCCAGATTAAGCTTCTGCGGTCTCCCGCGGCGGGAACGACGGCCAGTCCTACCACAGCACGTGGCGCGGAGGGCGGCGGCCTGGGACGCTCGCTGCCGTCCCTCCCGCCAGCCTTCGCCATCTCCGGTCGCCCAGCCACGCCCGGCCGGCTGGGGGCGGGGCTGTAAAGGCAGGCCCCTCTGATTGGCCAGCACCACGCTATGGCTTGCTCCTGGGCCAATCGGGGGTCGGAGGGAGGGTTCTGTAGCCGCGCCGGGCGCGTTGCCATCTCCATAGACGTGGCGGGGCCAGACGCCCGCGGGATCCACGGAGCGCGGTATCCAGCGGAATGGGGGAGGGACGCCTGCTCCTGGCCGCGATGGGAGGCCAGGGCGGGAGAGATGGCCTCTCGCGTCCCCTCCCCTCCCCCGCCCTGCCCCGCTGCCTCTCCTCATGGGGCAGAGCGTGGGGGACACACGGGGTCTCCCAGCCCGCCCCTGCCGCCACCAGCCTCGGCGTCACGGCTGTCACAGGGCGCCACGGGCCAGCATCCGCGGCGGACGGGAGGGGTGGCTCGGGCAGCCGCCAGCCGGATCCCACGGCGGGCTGGGCGTACTGCCGGGGCCGCGGCCTCTCCTGCCCCCAGGGTGCCCGAGAAAATGGGCGCCCGCCCCAGGTCCCCGCGGTGTCCGCTGGTGAAGGCTGTGCCTGAGGGAGGCGGGTCTGCTGTCCGTGCTGCCATGGCCGAATAGGACCCCCTGGTGCCAGTGTCCCCCTCCGCGGAACGGATGGCACCTGGGCACCAGCGCCCAGGGGCGGGCGGTCTTTTATTTCTGTATGAATTTATTTATTTGGGGTGCTGGGAATGGAGTCCGGGGCCCGCGCTGCGCGGCACCCCACGCCCTTTTTTATGTTTTCATTTTGAGACAGGGCTTTTTTTTTTTTTTTTTTTTTTTTTTGAGAAAGTCTCACTCTGCAGTCCGGGCTGGTCCCGGATTCAGGCTGGCCTCAGACCCGGCCTCCCAGGTGCTGAAATCACGGGTGTGCATCCCCGCGCCCAGCTTATGTGGTGCTGGAGGGCCGAGCACAGGGCTTTGCGCTTGCTAGCCCACACATGTATACATGCGTATATTTTGAGACGGTCTTGCTCTGTATGTAGTCCAGGCTGCTCCTGAACTCACTATGTAGCCTAGATGGGCCCCACGCTCATGGCGATCCTCCTGCCTCAGCCTCCCGTGTGCTGGAATTACAGGCCGGTGCCAGGGCCACGCAGCGGGCACATGTGTTCTAAGCCTCTCCCTGTCTTCCAAGGTTGCACGACAGAGGCCGGCCGACCTTGTCATCCCCTGCTCCTTGTTCCGGGGCATCTCATCTCCCTGAGGACTTCTGTGGTCGCGAGGGGTGCGAGCCCCTCCCGTGCCAGGGTTCCTCTGCAAATCCCTTTGCTGTGGGGCCTTTGCCCGCGCTCAGCTGTCTCCGTCCTGTGCGTGACGCCAGCCGCACTGCTCGTCCCGGTGGAGTTCCGGGGCTGCTTCGTGGACTCGGGTCCTGGACGTTCAGTTTCGGAGGACGGGAACAGGCGTGCTTCGTGCGGCTGGCCGCGCACGGGAGCGGGCGGGTGTAGACGGTGCCTGCCGGGGTGGAGGCCCCGGGCGGGTGTGAGCGGTCACAGCCATACCAGGCGGGTGAGGCTGAGAGCAGGCACCCGCCTCTCCCCACGCGCGACCTCCCTGCAGATCTGTGGCCTTTCTCCCGGACTGCACTGATCGCGGTGTCTATGGAAGGCGGAAGCGCCTGCAGTGAGCAAGTGCCCGCCGTAACCAGCGCGCTTGCGCTTATGTGGCCCCATCCAGCACGAAGGCCCAGGCCCAGGCCACTACGATGTGAAGACGCCACCGGTCCCCTCGGTCACGTCCTGTTTCCGGTCCACAGCGCCCCGGCTGCTGCGCACCTGCTCGGTGAGTCTCTGGGCCGGTGGATTGCTCGCCTCACAGGGTGGCTGGGGGCGCCCGCTGTCTCCATGCGGGGCTGGGGACAGCACGGGACCGAGTTCCCTGCAGCTCGGTGTGTGCCAGCCAGAGCCAGGGAAGGGCAACCCCGACCAGCATCAGAGCTCGGTTGTCTTGGAGGCCGAACCCGAGCGGAATGGCGGGCGCTGTGACCAGACAGCGCCTGCTTCAGTGGGCTGACATGAGATGTGGGCAGTCGCTGTCGCCAGCCATCCGGAACTGACAGTCTTTGTGTGTGTGGTTCCTGGGCACCCAGGGAGGCAGCAAATTGAGACAGAAACATTATTAAGCCAGGTGGAGCCTCCGCCAGGTGGCACACGCCTGTAATGTCTGCATTCTGGGAGGCTGAGGCAGGAGGATCGCAAATGGCCTGGGTGACCTCATGACTTGGCGAGATCCGTCTCAAAATAAAAATAAAAGCAGGCTGAGAAAGTAGCTCAGTGCGGTCCCTCCTTCTGCTAAATAAACAGATCAAACCCCCAACCCCTCAATCACCCAAATGAGACCACTAGGCGGTCAGGGATCTTCCTGTCCCCAGGGACCCAGGAGAGGCTGGAAACGGCCTAAGGCCACTGGCAGCTGCAGGACAGTAGGGAGGCTTTTGTCATGCTGAAAGACAGTCTCAATTCCTGTGCCCTCAGTGTGCCTGACCTGCCCCGTCCGGAAGTCGCCCAGACTCCGGTGCAGAGGGTTGGGGGCCCAGAAGGACACATTCCGCCTGTAATGAAGTGCCCTCCTGCCCCCCGGGGAGAAGCAGGGTCCGTGGGGCCACCAGGGTCGGTGCTGCCACACTCCGGGCAGCAAGTCACCGCTGACTTTGCTGTGGCCCCAGCCAGCGCTGTCTGAGTCTGTGCTCCAGAGCTGCTGGGCTGTGGAGTCGGGGTGGTGGCTCGGAGGAGGCCCAGCTAGTTGGCTGCAGATAGGCTGCCCCAGGGGGTGCAGGACCCTCGCACCTTGGTGGCACCCCAGGGTTAGTCGGAGGCTACCGGACCAAGAATTCTCACTGAGTCATGAGAACCAAACTCCCAGGACACTGAGCAAAACTCCACAAAGCGCCGTGCTAATCTGTGCGCATCTACTAAACGGGCCTGGCTTGGGGCCGACGCCGACCTCGCCAGAAGTTTCCATGGAGCCTGAGGACAGCCAGGCCCCTTGGTGACAGGGAAATCGGAGTGGGCTGTCCTCAGGGAGGCTACTTCCCATCCGCAGCCTTGGAGGGGAAACCTTGCTGCTTGCTCTGGGGCCCGGAGTCCCAGGGTCCCACAGGCCGCCTCGGCCTCACGGGCAGCGCCAGTGAAGGCACGTGTCCTGCGCGGCACCTAGGGCCGGACCCCACTTCCAGGCAGCGGGTCCTCTGCGGTGGCAGCAGGCGCTCTGCGCTCTGTCTCTGTCTCTCTCTTTCCTTCTTTCCTTCTTCCTGGGGATGGAGCCCAGACCTTCACACTGAGCTATATTTCCAGCCCGCTTTTTTGGTTTTGGTTTTGAGACAAAGTCTCACTAAGTCACTAGTCTCAAGCTTGGGCTGGGCTCAAACTTGTGATCCTCCTTCCTCAGCCTCCCAGAGTGCTGGGATGGCAGATCTATGTCACCAGGCTCAGAATGACATTACCCATGGGTCATCAGTGGACATATGCCCAAGTTTGGGAGGTAGGCTCCTTCCTTCCTTCCTTCTTCCTCCTCCTTTTCTGTGCTCTTATGGGAATTGACCCCAAGGCCTGGTGCGTGCCAGGCAGGTACTCTACCATTGAGCCACATTCTCAGCTCTGTTATTTAAAAAAATTTTTTTATTAGTTTGGATTACACACCAAGGCGTATCTCTAGCCCCCTTGTGAAATTTTTGAGCCAGGTTCTCACAAAGTGGCCCAGCCTGGACTGGAGCTTGGGCTATCCCTGCTTTGGCCTCCTGAGTAGGTGGGGCTACAGGTAGCCAGTTTGGGCCTACCTGGCCAGTTTGGGTTTCTGGGTTAGACCATTCGGGCTCATCCAGAGTCCAGTCTCACCAGCCATTTGCTGCGGGACTGAGGCCACTGGGGGGGGGGGGGGGATGCAATGCCACCCTGGGGGGCTGAGCGTGTGGGACTGAGGTGCCCGTGGGCCCTGGTTGCTCCTGCCCTTGTTCAGCACTTTTCTGGCCTCGGTGACACTGGCAGGAGCCGCCTCAGCCCTGGGGACCCCCAGCAGTGTGCCAGCAGAATGCAGGACATTCCGGGGTGTCTTGTCTTTAGCCTGTCTTGTCTTTTCAGAAAACCCCAGGCCCCGGAGCGTACGAGCCTTCCCGCCAGTTCCCCAAGCAACCCGCCACCGTAGCCAGGATGGGCCGAGGGCATGGCCTCTTCTTCAACAACACCATGGGCATCTAGAATAAAGCCAACTCCGCGCCAAGCCACGCTGGGCTCTGCGGTTCGCACATCTAGAAACCGTGCATGGCTGTTTCTTACGGGGTTGGGCCACAGACGTGACTGCCGGGACGTCACCCTGCTGCCTGCCGGGAATGGGCCCAGCGAGAGAGGGACTTCACTCTCGAAAGGGCCTGAGCGGGAGGGATGGGAGCCGGGTCTTCTTGGTGGAGGAGGGAGGGAGTCCTCGGGGTTCTGGAAAGATGGAGTCGGGGCTGGAGGAAGGGCACTGCGGTTGCCTAGCAAGCGCAAGGCCCTGAGTTGATTCCCAGCACCACATAACGCCTGGGGAGGTGGTGCAGGCCGGTAATCCCGGCACTCGGAGGCTGAGGCAGGAAGATTGCCCCTGAGTCCAAGGCCAGACTGGGCTCCACAGTGAGTTCAGGACCAGCCTGGGCTACAGAGCGAGACAGTGTCACAAAAGAAAAAAAAAAAATCCGGGGGTAGGGAAGGAAGGAAGATGGGTGAGATGGGGGGACAGAGTCCCCAGCTCGGAGACGAGACGGGAGCGGCAGGCCCGCCCAGTGCTGCCTTAGGGCCTCTGGACCCCGGCCTGGCTGGGTGTGAGTCCCCCGTGGAGCCCCCCCAGCAGCTGAGGAGAACGTGGTGATGGAGACACTGGAACCACCCAGGCACTCGCAGACTGCTTTATGGGGGGGGGGGAAATGGGTGGGTAATATATGGGGAGGCGGGGCCTGGAGTCCACGTGATGCTCCATCCATCCAATCACCTCGGAGAATCAGATAGCCGTATATAGAAGTCCTGGGAGCGCAGAGCGCCCGGCACAGGTGCTCTCCCGCCCAGGTGCTTCCCATGAGAGCCCAGCGTGTTGCGCGTGTTGATCTCGACCCTTCCGCACGTCCGACTGCGCCGCCTCAGCTGCTGCCGAAAGCCGCAGCTCCTGGACCCCTCAGGATGGTGAGTGCCGGGCTCCTGGGGTGACGCGGACCTGGTGCAACGGGAGACGGGTGGCCTTCCCTCTTGGCGCAGGGGTTTGGGAGGGCGCACAGGCTGGGGCCCCGGGGAGCTGTCCGTGCTCCTGGACTTCCGGTGGGGGCTGAGGACCACCGGATGTGCCCACCCAGGGGTCCCGCTGCTTCGCATACCTCTCTGGCCCTGTGGGTGGCCTGGTGGGCCTGCGAGCCCGGGGGCAGCCTGGGTCACAGTGTGTTGGGCCCGCAGCAGCGCAGCCCTCAGGCCTCCAGTCCCTGGGGGGCTTTGGGAGGACTGGAAGGGGCCAGGCAGCCGGGCCTCTGAGCACCCAGCAGGGCTGCGGAGCTGCAGAAAGGCTGGCGGGATTGCTGTCCATGCAGAGGGCCGCGCGGGGACCTTGGGATTCGCTGCCAGGCTGCGGTTCTGAAGGACCCAGCAGTTTAGAGTACTCCGTTGATTATGAAAACTGGGGTCAAGCGGCTTCATTTCCACAGCGCGGTCGAGTGGTTCAGAAAAAGTGGGTGCTTTTGTTTAGTCTTTTTTTTTTTCTTGAGACACGGTCTTGCTCTGTAGTCCAGGCTGGTCTCAGACTCACAGCTGTCCTCTCGCGTCAGCCTCCTGAGTGCAGGGATGACAGGCATTGCCACCAAACCCGGTTTACGTGGGGCTGGGGAGTCGAGCCCAGGCCCCGCACTAGTTAGGTTGCGCCCGCGATGTGTGCCTTTAAGAGAGAGAGGCAAAGTGAACAGAAACGGGGCGCTGGTGCAGGTCCCCACCTATCGGGAGCTCCGTGAGGACGGCCCCGGGCCACTTCTAGGCTGTGGGCCAGCAGTGGACACACTGTGGTCTGTTGACGGGTGGCCGGGGCTCTGGCGTCCCTCAGCCCAGCCTGCAGTTCGGTGGTGGCCTGATCAGGCCTCCAGCTACCGGGCACCTTCTGAACGCCTTGGCTCTGGGCCGCCAGCTCCCCACGTGACACCTCTTAAGGCACCTCCACTCCATTGCAGGGGGCTGGTGGCAGCCCAGAGCGCTGTCCCCTCTCTGTCACTCCAGTCACAGCAGAGGGGGGAAGCCCCAGGACCCGCCCGTGCCCCGCCCTCAGGATGCGCCCGCAGGGGGACTCACGATTCCTGCAGGGTCCTTCTACCCAAGAGATGTGCCGCTCCCGTCTCTGCCCCCAGAGCCAGTGAGCTGGCCCCGCGCCGTCGCCGGAGCGGCCGCGGGAGAGTGGATGCGTGGGAGCACCATGATCTGTCACCCTCATCCAGGGAGGGGCCTCTTGAAGTAGTTCGCTGTGAGCCAAGCTGGGCGGGGGAAGGGTTTCACACGTGTGCACGTGTGTGCGTGTGATACTGGAGGTGGAGCCTCGGGCCGTCATACTGAGCTAAATATTCGGCTGATTTTTATTTTCGATTCTGAGGCAGGGTCTCACCCAGTCACCGAGTCTCCTAGGCTGGCCTTGAACTTGCTGTTTTCCTGACTCAGCCTCCCACAGCCTGGACCACCAGGCCCAGCGTGGCCATCTTCATTGCCAGAGGCAGCGGGACAGGAGAGCTGACGGGGCTCCGTGGGGGGTGACGGGAGGAAGAGGCTGAGGGGCGTGTTCTGTCGTCTGGGCCTCGTTGTACCCATGGTGCAGCAGCGGCAGGTGGGCTGACGCCAGCCGGGCGCTAGCCGGAGCCAGGACATGGCCCACGCAGAGCCCTGCTGTGCACGTGGCCTGCTTTGTGTCCTGAGCCCCTGCTTCCTGGTCTCGGGACTGAATCAGGACAGGTACCTCTCCAGGGAAAACGAGCGCTCAGTGCTGGGCGTGGTGGCGCACACCCAGGATCCCACCACACGGGAGGCTGAGGCAAGGGGATCCCAAGTAGCTCAGGGTAGAACGAACATTCCCTCGGCATGTGCAAAGGCCTGAGCGGAAAAGAAGACTCTAGCTGAGAAGTGCGCGTCTGCCGAGCAGCAGGGCGTAGGTCAGGCGGCTGCAGGGCTGCAGTGGCCCTGGGCAGAGCCTCTGGGGAGCCGCGCCAGCCAGCGGGGGCCGCAGGGCAGGGGAGAGGAGCTGCCCCCTGGTGTTCTGGACTTCGGTGTGTTTTTCTCATGTTTCCACAAGGCAGGCTGCGTTCCAGGTGGAGATACAGGCACAGAGGGTTAAGCATTCAAAGCCGCACAGCCAGGCTGGTGGAGCGGGGCCATCCTCAGCTTAGAGACTGACAGCAGGGCCACCCTGCTGTGTCACTGCGGGGCCGCTCTGGCCCAGCCCTAGGGCTCCTGGGCGCCCGTCTTGTCCCCCCTTTCTGGAGGTCTCTGTCCTACGGAGCAGAAGCCTTTGGCAGGAGGTCTAAGGTGTGGCCACAGACGGGCAGGTCTCCCCTCCTTGGTCTCCCGGCCCGGGGCTCAGCCCCACAGGGTCGGTCTCCACGTTGCCCATGGGTGTGGCTGTCACCAAGAGTGGGCAGCATGGGCTGGGCAAACAGGGAAGTTTGTTTAGCTGGCCAGTTTCCGAGGCTGAGAAATACCTGCCCAGGGACGAGATGTACCTCCCGGGGGTGGCAACAGGGTGACAACAAGCAGTTTGGCACCCAGAAGGAGCCCGGGGTGGCGGCTGAGATGCCATTAGTATTTGGGCCCTGGGAAACACTAGGAATGCTGGTGTGCACCGCACAGCTGCTTCCTGGCAGGCAGCGGTGGTTGCGGGTCCCCAGGTGACAGAGCAGCCCCAAGTCTTGTCCTCGGGACACTGTGGGGTTCTTGGTTGGTGTCTGAAGGTGGTTTGTGTGATGTGAGCCTGGGGCAGCTCAGGACGCGCCCAGCTCTGCCACCCTCACCCTGGGCGGGGACAGGAAGGCTGTTATGGTTGGATGGTTGGGGCAACTACGGACCCAGGTGCTGTTGAGAGGCAGGGCCTGGCCCGAGGGCTGGGACATGGAGCTTGAACCAGAAGGAAATACGCGAGCCCCGCCCTTCCTCACTCTGCTTCCTGCCTGCCAGGCCTCGCCGTGGGCTTCCACCGCTGCCATCTGCCCGCAGAAGGTCCGAGACCTTCTGAACCTGTGAGCTAACATAAGCCTTTCTCCCCTACATCGTGCATGTTGGGTATTCTGTCCCAGCTACGCGAGGCTGAGCCCCACTGTTCGGTGCTGGGCGCGGGGCTCAGGGCTTTCCCACTGAGTTGTGATTTCGTGACAGGATCTTGCTGAACTGCCCCGTCTGGGCTCATACGTGTGCTCCTCCTGCCTCGGCCTCCCCGAGGGCAGGGCTGGAATCCCCATTTTCTGGTCTCTCTCCCAAGGAATGAGCTGTCCCACGTCTCCTTTGCGCTGGCAGACCCGCTCTTGTCACCTGCAGCTGACGGTGGCCTTGGGTTCTCACCCAGGTGTCTGGGCTGCAGGTGAGGGTGTGAGGCAGGTAACTGGGTACCAAAGGTCAGTCACACTGTGCGTGTCCACTAAACACATGGCAGCGAGACAGGCGAGGCCCCCAAGGGCTGCTGGGAAGGCCCTGGCTCCCTGGGGCCCCAGGCCCCAGGCAGGGCGACGGCAGAGCACAGGACGCCCGGCTTGGACAGGAGCCTCGGGTGGCTGTCTTCAAAGTGTGCGGCGGCAGCTCTCTGGGGTCACACACCCTGGGCTCCGGTGCCCACCTGTCCCGTCATTACAAGCACCTGGCGTCATCTGGGGCTCGGAACACGGCTGTGAGGTGACTCCGCCTTGCCCAGCGCTGCTGTGGGCTTCTCAGCAGAGCCCCGCCCCATGCTGCTGTTTCTTTAAGGGCCATTCCCCCAGTCATGCGTGAGGGTGGCCCTGGCCTCTGCCTGTCAAACTCTGGCCCACCTGGAGGCCAGCTCGGAGGCCGGGGCCACCCTGTTTCCAGGCTCAGCACCACCCTCCGTGGCCCTGCCGGGTAGCTGAAGCAGCCCCCGTGACCACGCTGCCCAGCCCCGTGTCCCCTCGCCGGGCCTGGACTCAACCTGATGGGCACAGCAGCACTCAGGCCTGGCCTTCTGGGACGCGCTGGTGCCTGTCCTGCTGCCAGGGGTGGACTACCGACACCTGTGGGCACCCCAAGACACGCCAACAGCATTTACATAGTCTTTATTTTATTCTGATAGAATTCCAGAAAAAATAGATCTCTATCACATATATATATTTATACATATATATATACATAAACAGAAATCCTTTAACCTACGAAGGATCGAGGGTCCTCCCCAGTGCCCCTGGCTGAGGTGCCAGTCCTGTGGGGAGACACCCGGGGCAACGTGCTGTGGAGCAGGGCCACCGACAGCCTTCTCCCTCCGAGGCAGCTGTGATGAGCCAGGGAGGTGCTCATCGGCTGTCCCCACTTACGCGGTACTGGGGACTTCGCTGTGGGCTACACCCCTAGCTCTTTTATGTTGAGACATAAAGCAGCCTGAGCTGGGCTTGAACTCGCAGTCCTCCTGCCTCAGCCTCCCAGCGTACTGGGATTCCCGGCCCATGTGCTGCCAGGCTGCCCCCGAGCTCAGGTCTGAGGGCCCCCCATGGGCCTGGACTATTGCTGGGGACCAGTTCAAGGTGGGTCAGGGATACGGAGACCTGCTGGACCCCAGAAGGGCGAGGACAGGCTTGGACCCACATGGCCGGAGCGGGACTTGGGCACCCGAGAAAGCCCAGCTGTGAGTGATGAGATGCGTGGGGACGGGCCCAGGACTGCCCTGTCCCTGGCATATGCCCTGGGAACTCGCTGCACAGCAAATGGCCTGAAGGGCCAGGTCAGCTCGGGGCACTGGGAAAGGCAGTGCCGGGAGCTGGCTCTGGGTCCTGAGGCCTGGTCCTTACCAGGGAGGGGAGAAGCTGGGTAGAGCCAGCACTTGGTGGCTCTGGCTGCCCCAAGGTACTCGGCAGCGGAGGATGAGCTCACAGGGCTTTCCTGGCTCCCAAGGCCAAGGATCACACCAGGCGCCACCCTCTTCCACCTGCTGGCTTCGGGCCCATCAGCCTTGTGCTGTCCTGAGCCGGGGTGGGACCCAGAGGGACTCCTGGCCCAAGGTGGCAGTGGGGGTGGGGCTGCACGGCTGCGAGGGTCCCTGAGTGCCGTCACGATTACAGTCACGAGGGCGTGGGCTCGGTGCCTCCCAAGGCATCAGAAAGGAAGGAAAGCAGGGAGGGTTGATCCAGCTGGGGCACCTTGTAAGGCTCGTATCTTATGTGTGGGCCGGATGCTCTGGAGGCCGTGTTCACGGCAGGATGTCCAGGGGCCAGGGGTGCTGAGGGCACCGACACCATGGGATGTGACTTCCCGCCACTGCAACACAGGGGGCCCCGGGGGCAAGGCATCTGCTTGGGGTGCACATCGGTGCCCCCAGTTCTAGGAGGTGGGAACTCTGGATGGAGGAGAGGGAGCTGGCTGGGCTGCTAGTGCTGGCGACACTGTATTCCGAGGCCCTGCGGCACCCAGCCGCCCCCCCCCCCCCCCCCGTGGTCAGAGCTCCCGGGGGATAACTGAGAAGGGCAGCACCGGGCTGCTGGCCTCCAGCTCCAGGGCGGTGAGGAAACAGTCGACCGCGGCCTCCGTCTGGCCCTGGGCCTGTAGCACCTCGCCCAGGCCACGCCAGGCCTCGTGGCATGTGCTCTGCCTCTCCACGGCATCCCGCAGCACCTTCTGTGCCAGGCTCCGGCGGCCCCGCCGACTCAGCATCAGACCCTGGAGAGGAGCAGAGGGTGCGGGTCAGGAGGGCACCCAGGGCCACAGCATCCTGGCAGACGGGGACTCGTGACTGTGTCTTTCACTTAGGTAAAACCTTCCTGTCCCCGGCTGCGCCCTGCTTAGCTCAGGGGCTCCTAGCCCAAGTCCAGGCTGGGCTTTGAACAGTCCCATATGGGGCACCCTGGGGAGGCCTGCAACCCAGGCCCAACCTCTTGCTCCTCAGTTTCCCCGAATGCCGATGGTAGAACCACAGCGCCCCACCGCAGGCTGTGGCAAAGCTGAGGGGAGAGGGCGTGCACACACAAGGCTCTTCAGGAGGTGTTGGCACAGGGCGCTACCAACCAAGGACCCTTCTAGTCTTGGCTGCCTTCACCCCGGGATGCCACGAGACAGAGGTGCCCATTACAGGGCTGGGTTCCACACCCAGAGACCAGACACTGTCCCTGCACCAGGTACCCTGGGGACGCCAGGTCCTGGGACCTGAGGGCCAGCAAGCTAGGGCCACCAGGTGAGGGCCACAGGAGGGAGCCCAGTGGCCGGCAGGCAGGGCAGTGCTAGTACATGACCTGGAGGGGCTCAGGGTTGGTAGACCGTGGGCAGGACTGGGCCGGCAGGAAGTCAGGCTTTGAAGTTTGGCTCAAACAGTTGTCACCAGAGTTGGAGGAAGGGACGGGAATTGTCACTGAAAGGGGCTGGGGCATGCACCCTGTTCTCTGTGGACCCCTTCCACCCATGCTGGGAAGGGGGGGCAAGGGGAGGGCATCATGCCAGCCCACCCGTCCGTGCTGCAGCCCTCAGGGGCAGGAGAGGGGCCGCTTTCCCTGGTTTCAGGATGAAAGGCAAAGCCCCAGCATCCACTTCCTGGCAGACAGGGAGGGGGCGGGGAGCTGCCAGCCCTGGCCCAGAGCCTCCCTCCAGTGTCCGCCCACGGGTGGCCGCATACAGTTTTAGCTGGATCACTTTCCTCCTCCCTGAACTCCCCAGAGTGAGGCCCACGTTGCTATGGTGACACTCTGGGAAAGACGCGCAAGCCAGATTTCACAAAGTCCTGGAGAGTCCGGGGCCCAGCCAGTGACTGGCGCGAGGCGGCGTGCGCAGCCGGGGCCCAGCCCCCCAAGGACGTGCCGCCGGAGGTCCGGTGCCTGGCTGGGGTGGCAGAGGAACTGTAGTCACGGAGCCCTCAAGCGACCCTGGGCACAGGGAGGCCAGGGGAGCTGCGGACAGGGTGGAGCCGGGCGCCGCCAGATGCGGGCTGTGCTGACTCAGGGCGCCCAGGACGGCTGGTCTGTCTGGCCAGCAGAGCCCCGCGCCGCTTGTGGTGGAACAGGGCTCCGCCCAGCCACCAGGCACCAACGTTAAGCTCCAGAGTTGGGAGGCGGAGGCGGAGTGGCTCTCTACCTCCACGCATCGTTATGGAGCTGCCCGGCCCGCGGGGCTCCAGCCAGGGACCAGAGCCAACGCAGGCGGGGGTGGGCACGGGGCCCAGAGGGCCTGCAGGTGGTTCCTTGCATGCAGGGCAGGGGAGAGCCGGGCTGGCAGCGGGAGCCCGGCAGGGCAGGAATGCCAGCTCCTGCTGACTGGCACGGCGAGCGCTGCCAGTGCCGCCCTTCTGCCGCGCCGATGCCCTCGTCTGTGCCGGGGGCTCTGCCCTGGCTCGGAAGGCTGTGGTGCGGATTCTGCCGCGGATTCTGCTGCCAGGGCCCCCGGGGGGCAACTCAGCAGGGCACACAGGACAGCTGAGGAGGATAGTGATGCCCTGGGGCGCTGACCTCAGGCCTGAAAGGAGACACCAGGCCAGGGTCAGGCTGGGGCTCAGAGGCCTGGGGCCTGTAAGGGGATCTGCGGCCACCTGCCTGGCACCAGCTGGCTTTGTGTTTGGTGGCAACTCAGAGCTGTTTGCTGCCTGACAGCTGGGTGCGACCCAGGCCACTAGGACGTGAGGTTGAGGTTTCCCGGCTCAGCCCTCGGGACGCCGGGGGCCGTAACCCCGGCCCACCATGGCCCGGCAGACAACAGGGACACAGGAAGCGCCCAGTTCCACTGAAATGTGCCTACTGAGTCCTTCTGTCCCCTGCATGCCAGGAGAGATGGGACTTGCTGAGGCTTTCGGCTACGGCTGTCCCTTGACAGGTGCCAGAGCCAGGCCATCCTCACAGGGGTGAGGCAGCCCAGTGTGAGCTGCTTACGGCAAAAGAGTAGGGCTGCGTGGTCTTGGGGAGGGACGAGGCTACCGGGGACAGCTCAGAAATCCTCTGGATCCCCACCTCACCTGCCTGCAGACCTGCCATCCCTGAGGATGGTGGCCCTGGCCCACAGCCACCTTGGGCGTGGCTGGTGACTGTGGAGCGTAGGCACGCCATCTTGTCCCCACTCTCCAGACACAGAGGACAGCACTCCATTGCCTGCCTGCCTCTCTGTTCTCTGTGAGTGAGCAGCTCAGCAGAGCCAGGGTGGACGGTCCTGGACGCAGGGAGGCTCCGTTTGCTTCTCACCTGGCAAGCCCTGCCTCTCGGGGCCACAGCCTCAGGCGGTCGAGTCCGGACGCTGGTAGGGGTCAGGACCCAGAGGGGAACATGCACCCCTCCCTCCCCATTAGGGGGCAGGCTCCTCTTAGGGGACTGCATTCTGGGATGGGGAGGAGGGGAAAGGACTGCTGCCCTTTCTCAGAGTCACACTCAGTTTCATCACGCCTAACGGTGTCCCCAGGAGGAAGGGCAGCAGGAAGGGCTGGGGTGTGCCTGCCTTTTGGTCCTGTGCAGGGGCTGCCCTGGGGAGCAGCAAGTGCCAGGCCAGCTGGGGGCAGGCTGAGTGCTCCTCTCCCCTGCACTCAAGTAGTTATAGAAGTTATTTTGGGAATTTTCTTTGGGAGCTCAAGGCACATTCCTGGGATTCTGTAACAGCCTTTCCAGCTGGGAAGCCGTATGGGAGAGAGGCTGCTAGGGCCTCGGGGACCCTGGATCCTCTGCTCGGGGACACTGGGACGGGGGAGGAGCCGGAGTGCTCTGTATGCAGGTGGGTGAAGCCCCAGGTCCCCCAGGCATGTCAGCCTCCACCTCAACCTATCCGGCCTGACTTGGCACGCTCCCCTCTCACCACACATCGCCCTGGCAGGGCTGCTCCCAGGCCACAGGCTGGTCCTCCCTCCCCACAGGAGAGAGGAACACAAGTCTTTCCAGACCTCACCCACAGCCTGGCCAAGAAGGTCCTCGGGCTCAGTGGGAGCCCAGCCTGGGTCGGGTGCATGGCTGTCCGTCATGCTGCAGAACCCCCCAGGCCCTTCCTGGGTCTGGGTGCTACAGAGGGAATGTGTGCAAGGGGGCTGGGGTTGTCTGTCTGTAGAGTGGTACGGCTGGCTGGAAGGGCTGGGTCATCCCAGGGGCTCCACAGCCCGTGGGCTCAAGGGGAAGTGGGGCTCCTTTGCCAGCCCACCCCGGGTGGGGCCTTTGCTCCTTCCCCTCTTGTGTGTGTGTGTGTCTCTCTTTCACACATGTATGTGGGCCACGAGGCGATATTTCTAGGTTCTCCTACTTGCTCAGGCTGTGGGGACCCCCCCCCCCCAGCCACGGGCCACTGCAGGAAACGGGTAACGCGAAGGAACCTCGTGGAGCCCGAGCTGCGGGGCACGTGCAGTGAGGCGAGTGGCCTGGGGACCAGGACCTCCCGTTCTATGTGCTGCCACCCCACCCGCCATTAAGCAGCTCCTAGACACCAGGCACTCACTTTCACTTCTCCACTGCTCAGGACAGCTTTCCTCAGAGCCAGGAAACAGATGGTGAGCCCGCCGGGCTGAATACAGCGGAGCCCAGGGCCAGTCCGGAGCTGCCACCACAGTGCCTCCTCGCTAGCCACCTAGGATTAACCGATGCGCTCTCCTCCCTCGACTTGGGTTCCCTCTGAATCAGGCTGAGGTCAGCCCGGCCCCGCATGGTGGACACTCTGGCCCATCCCTAAGGCAGCTGAGAATGTGCGCCCTGGCCAGATTTCCCTGTGATCCTGGGATGGCTGAGAGCCGCGCCGAGCTGAGCCCTGGGGACCTGGCTCGGCGCTTCCCCTTCCCTCAGCAGATGAACACGGCTGGGAACCATACTTCTGAGCGAGGGAGATGGAAATAATGCCAACCACGGGCCGACAGCTTGCTGAGCTACTCAGAATTCTACAAGAGCCCCAGGTGCTTGGCACAGTCCTGTCCCTTTTACAGATGGGAGCACTGAGCCTATGAGAGATAAAGGAACTTGGCCAAGGTTAAACGGTGGGTCAAAAGCGAAGTGGGATCAGGTGCAGGGTGCTGGACTTCGGAGCCACGCTCCCGCCTGCAGGCACCACCCCAAGAGCAAGCTCCCGTGCTGAGCTCCTAGGAGGCCTCCCAGCTCATCAGCCTAGGGGCGGCCCCACAGCCGGCACAGAGGTCCCTGGGCCTGCCCAGCCCCCTTCCTATCCCTCCTCAACACTTTCTGGGAATCTTGGCCACCCAGGCAGCACAGGCAGAGTGGGCCAGGGGGAACCCGCCCGGCTGCAGGAGGTCTCGGGCCGTTCGCCACACACCTGAGCAGGTACAAGTGCCCAAGGGTGACTTTTCTTTTTGCAGCTTTCAGTTCTGACTTAACACTTAAATTATTGTCCCCACGTGACAGAAGAGAACACTGGCCCAGCAGGGAAGTCACACCCTGCAGGTGGACAGGGCTGCCTGGCAGCCTAGGTGTGTCCTGCTGCCTGTCCTACCAAGGAGGGCTGGCTGGGGCCATGGTGCCTTGGCACCTGTAGGAGTTTCAGGGAAGAGGGACGGGGGTGGGGGGGTGCTGGGGCTGCACCCTGGCTCTCGTCCCCTAAGAACAAGGCAGCCACTGCACGCTGGGAATGGGAGTCAGAGAAGGGGGCCACTTCACTGTCACGCTGGCATCGAGGCACCAACAGAGGACGGTGATGCGCCTCCCGCCTCTCCAGGGCACGTGAAGAGAAGAGGCTGGTGCCAGGGCCAGGACGGCACACACTAAACAAGGGAGAACGCGCTAGAGGAAGTGACCACAGTGCCCACGCTGGCTCCGCCTCCCAGGGACAGGCTGCAGCAGCAGCTTCCTCTGCCCGGCCCTGCACTCCCGTCCTTCCCTTTGGCCTGCCTTTGTTGTGAATAACCAATGCCCCGCCCCCCCCGCCCCTGGGCTTGGTGACCCCAAGGGCATGGCCTCCTGGAAGGGCTCTGCTTGGCACAGCTGGTTCACCGGTCACGGTGGTCAGGGCTCCCTGGCTTGCCCTAGGGTAGAGGGGGCCCTGGGAGGGACAGGGCAGAGATGGCCCAGGAGTCAGGCAGGTGTAGGCCGCCTGGGGTCCCTTCTAAGCTAGGCCCTTGGAGCTCTCCTCAGTCAGGTGGCTGCTCTGATGACCTCAGGGAGACCCCACTTTCCTTCCTACGCTCCACAGGGCAGGTAGGGAAGGCCTGGGCTTCCCCTTCACAACCACAGAGTGTCCCGGAGGGACACATAGGATTTGTTTGCCTAGAATTAATGGGACATAATTTCTTTTTCGAGACAGGGTCTTGTTCTGTAGTCCAGGGTGGTCCTAAATACACTATGTAGCGCAGGCTGGCCCCGACCTCATAGAAAAACCTGCTCAGCCTCCCGCGTGCTGAGATGACAGGCCTATGCCACCACACCTGGCTTACGTAGTGCTGGGGAATCGAACTCGGGGCCTTGTGCACCCGCCCTGCCATTCCTGCAGACATGCCATGATATGTGAAGTAAAACTAATGCTATAAAAAATTAGGCAAGCACAAATCTCAAGTTACAGGGTGTCCCAAAAATCACCATGCATAGGAAAAATCACCATATGTTTAGGGCACGATGTAGGCTCCCGCCCGTGCCCTGCATCTGTGGGCCTGGCCAGGTGGGTTGTGGGCTGCTGGCAAGGGTGGCCTCCTGGCAGACCAGCAGGGACCTGCTCCTGGGATGTCATGCCCGAAGTCTTCCTTAGGGTCCCAGCTGCTGAGTCTGACACTGGGGCAGCTGCCAGGGCCAGGGCTCAGTGGAACTGTGGTAGGCACAGGGGAAGGTTTTACCCAAAGAGTTATGACCCAGGAGGCGGCGCCTTCCTGCCAGCTCAGGGGGAGGTGCCTAGCTGCAGAGGGGCAGAGCCCGGACTCAGGAACACACCTTTCCTGTTGCATCCGGGTGAGGAACCTGCTCTGTAGGCAGCCTTCTGGCTGCACTGGCTCTCTGCACCTTCCGGTGTACACGGCAGGGCCGAGCCTGGCACTCTGGTGACACACTGGAAATACCCCCACCTGCTCCTGCCAGACCCTAGAACAGGACTCACCCAAGGTTTCAAGATGTTCTGGCCCAGGGCTGTGGGCCAGTGCTTCTCCGTGCTCGTCAGAGGCGCAAGTCCTCGCAGTGATGCCCGTGGGTCACCGGTACCCTCTAAGTTCCCTGCTCTGGATAGTGCTCCAGGATGTACCAACTTCCAGGTCACAAAGGCTGAGACATTCCCTACCCACCCTTTACGGTGGCCTCCTGCATGTAAGCATCAAGCTGACTTGGGGCGCTTCCCGCCAAGTTCTGTCATGCTGAAGTAGGTCCAGGGTCACAGCCCTGCCCGACGGAACTGCTGCGATTAGTAACGTCTGTCGGGAGACGGCATGGAGTGCCCGCATGCCGCTGCTCTGTAGACTCTGCACACACAGCTCACCGGGGAGTGAGGAAGGGTGTCCCCCAATTCCAAAGGGACTAGAGGGGCGTGGCAGTTAAGAAGCTGGATGAGCTCCCAGATGTTCCAAGTCCGAGGCCAGTACAGAGACACCACCAGGTGGGGGAACGTCAGAGATCAACAGAGGGGAGTCTCACAGCCTTAGAAGATGCACAGACCCTCCCCGGTGAGCTGTGCACTCCCACATACGGGAGGCTGGCAGGGACGCCGCATGCAGGAGGAACGGGCTGCCCGGGCTCGGGCCCACTGCCCTCCGGGGCTGGTAACCAACATGGCCAGGCCTGGCTCTGACGGCTCCACTTCCTCCATCCACAAGGCAAGTCCCCCCTCCCCCCACAAGAGAAAGGACTGTACGTCATATCAGCAGGGAGCTGCTCTGGACCACAACTCTGTTACCATGGAAACCCACCCTTGGAACCAGCTTCAGTTGCAGAAAAACAACTGCAAACCATAATAAGCGTAACTGGAAAATGGCACACTGTCACTTGCAGATTGTCCCCACTAATGGATTTTCTTGGGTTTTAAGGGCTGGGACCATGGCCCACACCCCCGCCTGTGGGGGAGGTGGGCATCTCAGCCTGGGTGAGCCAGCACCGGCCCTGCCCTATGCCCTGCCCCCTCACCAGCCTGCTGCACGTGACCTCCCATGAGGCCTTTATCAGCGTTGAGGATGCCCGAGCTTTGGGGAGGAGGGTGGGCCTTGCAAGGCACTGTTTGTGGGCAAGCGTGGGGAGCTGAGTGGGTGGGAGGATGGCCACGTGTGGCACTGTGCCCAGAGCGGACCCTCCCACAGCCTAAGGTAGAGATCCAGAAAGAAAGCAGGCTGCGGGAATGGCCGCTGGGCTGGGCATCTCTGTTCTGGTTCTTGTCCGAGGACTCAGAGTGGAAGGAACGCTCAGGCCAGCACGCTTCCGAGGGAGGCCTCAGGCCCGGTGACACCCCAGCCCGATGCTAACGCGGGCCATGACCAGACTACACTGAGAGTTGTGGCTTCACACCCAGCTCCCTGTAGCTCCCACCTAGGGACAAACCAGAAGCCTCTGGCAGCAAGAGCCTTTCTGCCACTTGGGCCATCCCCCTGATCCTCTGGCTCCAGGAGGCATGTGTCAGCGAGACCCTCAAAATACTTTCAGAGGGGACACCTGAGGCAGAACCCAGACTCTGGCCAAGGAAGACTGCTGCCAACTGTGGTCCCTACGTGACCCTCAGACATCGGCAGGGCTGGGGCACATCTCAGTGGTCAGAGCATTTGCCTAGCAAGCACACGGCCCTGGGTTCAATTCCACAGTACCATATAAGCAGGGCAAGGCAGTGCTAGTGCACTTTGTACGCTGAGGCAGGAGTGTTGCCACTAGTTCTAGGCCAAAGTGAGCTATGTGGTGAGCTCAGGACCAGCCTGAACTACAGAGAAGATCCTGTCTCAAAATGGAAGTCAGCAGGGCCATTTAGATCCTTAATATCCTGATACCTGCTCTCTAGAAGCAGCCAAGGAAAGCAGGGGACAACGGGGTGACCTCCAGGGTCCACCTGTCACGTAGGTGTTCCATAACTCCCGTACCAGAGAATCCCCACTGCACGGATATGTACAGTTGAGGCCCAGAGAATGCAGGTGACCTGCCCACGGCCACCCAGGCAGAAGGGGGCAAGGCCAGGACCTCCATCCTTCTGAGTCCATGCCCAGGACCAGGGGCTGCAGGACCTCACAAGCTAGGGGCCATTGTGAATGTGGGGCTGCATCCAGGGCCAATGTGACAGCCTAACCCAGAGTGGTGCCCCATGAGCCCCACCAGGGAGACACGGATCACTGCAGGGGCAGCCCAATGAGCAGGGTCCCAAGCATCTGGGGGGGCCTAGCATCCAGACTGGCCCCTCGTGAGGACAGCCCAAGGAGCAAGAGCAAAGGCTCTCAGGGCGGGGACAGTGAGGCAGAAGGCAGGCACCAAAACACCGACCCGCTCCTCCCCGCAGACCCTGGCAGGCGGGGAGTGAACAAGGGAACTGAGCCCCCCGCCAGGCTCAGCGTAGCTGCTGCCACCTCCCCACGCCAGGCCCTAGGCAGCCGGGCGGGCACCAGTGGGCCACTCACCAGACTGTGCAGGATGCGTGCGCCATCGGGGTCCACCGTGAGGGCTTCCTGGTACAGCTGCTCCGCCTCTTCCAGGCTGCCCTTGGCTTCGGCCAGCCGGCCACGCATGTGGAGCACGGAGTGCGATGTGGGGAAGAGGCTGGCTGCCTCCTGGATGCAGAAGCCGGCCTCCTTGAGGTGTCTCTGCTCCATGAACAGCTCGGCTGTGAAGGCAGAGGCCATGTAGGCATCAGCGGGGAGCCGGAGGCACAGGCGGTCCCCAGGGGTCACAGCCCAGGATGCCGCCACCGAGGAGCCCACCCAGGGCCCTCACCCCGAGCTACATCCACAGCCTCTTCCTTATGTTTGAGACGGGGTCTTGCCAAGTCACTAAATTGCCCAGGGTGGACTCAGCCTTGCAGTCCTCTTGCCTCAGTGCCCAGAGTGCTGGGACCATAGGCCTGCGCCGGTGGGCTCGGCTGGAACCAGTTCTCAGCACCACACAGGGTGCTCCCTTAGAGCCCGGAGGACAAGTGCCGTCGTTACCACTTGAGATATGAGGGGACTTGGCACGGAGAGGGGAGGGCACTGCCAGCACCACGGGGAAGCGGCAAGGGGCCAGCACCCCCGTCAGGGGTCAGACCTCAGCGCCAGGCCATGGCCCACGTGAGGTCCCCAGCGTTGGCTTGCGGTCCACAGGGAGGGCAGGGGCTTTGGTGGCTGCCCTGCGGGGGTCCCGGCAGGAGCATGCTACAGCCCAGCAGGGAGCTTGGGCCCCGCCTCAGCTGGGGCAGCAGGAGGAGGAAAGCACACAGCTCCTGCCCAGGATGGGGTGGCGTCCGCGGAGGGACAGCGCAGAGCGCCAGCCTGCTGACAATAGTTGCCAGCAACAAGGCCACCACTGCTGCCCCTGATGTAAGGAGAGTGACTCAGGGCCGAGCCCTTGCCTCAGGTGCCTTCCTGCAACCAGTCTCAGGACTCGTCTGGGAGACAGGCACGTCCTGTCACGACCTCCACCTTGTAGACCCATAGCCAGGCCTGTCATACCTGCACTCTAGGAGGCTGAGGCAGGAGCATCCCAGGTTTGAGCCCAGCCTGGGAATCTAGCAAGACAGTCTCAAAATCGAAACTAAAAAGCAGGGTAAGGATGTAGCTCAGTGTGAAGGCCCTGGGTTCAATCCCCAGCACTGCAAAAACAAGTGGGAGGGAAAAAAAAAATACCTTCATTCCCTCATCCAGGCTGGTCCTGAGCTCATTATCTAGCCCAGGCTGGCCTTAAACTCACGGCCATGCTCCTGCCCCAGCATCCTGAGTGCCGGGATCACAGGCGTGCGCCACCATGCCTGCTCCCTCATACCCACTGCAAAAGGGCACAAACAGGGCTGGCTCCCGGTGCCCCTTAGCTTCGTCCACAGCAGGTTCTGGCAGGCAGGCAGGCAAGGCCAGACCCGTCCAGAGTGGACCAGGAGGTGGTGGACACTCCCCCCAACTCCAGGTCAGCCTGTGGGACTGTGGGCCCCCCACGGCTGCTTCCCAGGCCGCCTGGCAGCACATGCTGCCTTCCTGCCAGCTGCCGCTCCCTGGGGCACAGGTCCCTGGGCGAGGAGGTCACAGTCGATGGCAACAGAGACTGGAGTGCAGATGGCCAGCAGGGTCAGGTCTGTGCCTCTGCCAGAAGCTCCTCCCCAGCCAGGGCCCAGAGCTGAGGGCACATCCGCCTGACCCTGGAGGGGGCGGGGCACAGGGCAGACACTTCCGGGCAAGTTCCTGAGAAGAGCAAGCAGCTGGGCCCCAGGGTCCCTCTGCCTGTTCCTGGCAGCAGCAGGGAGGCCCTTCTAAGGCGGAGGGCTCCGTGTGCAACCTGGTGGCTGCCTTGGAAGGGGACTGTCCCTCTCAGTACCTGAGACCAAACGCAAGGCCTTCATACTGGGCCACATCTCTAGCCCATTTTTGTATCTGATTTTTGAGACAGGGTCTCACTAAGTTGCTGAGTTGTCCAGGCTGGAATTCGACTTGGGATCTTCCTGCCTCAGCCTCCCAGAATGCTGGGATGACAGGTGTGCACCTCTTTTCTAATATGGGGATGAGAAATTGGGAGAATCAGGTAATAAACATGGAGAAGCCAGGCTCGCATGATATAAACAGGAAAGAGAGAGGCTCTTGTCCCCAAGGCAGGCTGATGGTGAGACTCCCAGGCAGAGAGCGCAGGAAGGGGCCAGGAGGAGGGGTGCCTCTAGCCAGCGCCTGGCAGGTACGTGGGGAGGGGCTCCGTGGTTGGGCCTTTCCCGCCCTGAGGTTGAGCTGAGGCAGAGGATGGGGGGGGGGGGGTGGTTCCCCAGCAGGCTGCCTGCATAACCAAGTGTCCATGGAGCCACACGGCCTATATGCCTGGTCTGTCATGAGAGTGGGCAGCTGAGCCACTCAGCCACAGGACACCACCAAACAAGTGTCACTGCTGGGTGTTCCAGTGTGGTCAGGGACCTCTGCCTGGAGACAGCGTTTGCATTGATGAGAATGGAGGACAAGGTAAGTCTGAGCACCACTGTGGCAGGGACCCTGGGAGCCTAGGGTCCCGCGCAGAGAGGAGGAGCCGGAGGAAGCATGTGACCGAGGGGGGCAACGAGGCTGCACCCGCACTACCGCCTGTAGCTGCATTCCCCATGGCAGGCACTCAGCTTGGCCCAGGGCCCAGGGCCCAGGTGCTCCGGGCACAGGCTTTGCCCTGGCCAGACCAGCGCCGCACAGCTCGTTAAGCTGTTTACGATGTGCCGCCTGGTCTCCGGAGCCCTCCGAGCCCTTAGAGGCCCTCCTTGGTCCCTCCCTCCCTGGGACACCTCCTGGTGAATCCACACCAACAGATGTCAGTCAGCGGGCCCATGAGCAGCGGGCACTCTCCCCGGAGCCAGGGCTCCGGCCATGCTGCACGCAGCCCCACTGGCCCAGCCGCTACCTAGCGCGGGGCTGACCCAGACCCAAAAGCCTGGGCCTGGGCATGCACCTTCTTCCTGGTCTTTGTGGCCCAGGTCAGATGCCTCAGCTCCTGCTGGCTGTTTTACCAAACATGGTGATCCTGCCAGGGACTGTGGCTGGCAGGGCTACCACGCGCGCCAATGGCGGTCTGCCTGCCAACTGCCTAGATCCTCCTCACCCCACGGGGCTGTGCACCCCTCTCCTGGCCTCCCCTGATCACTCCTACTGACCTTTCCTCATGCATCACCTAGTGGACAGGGCGTGCTGCTCCTGAGGTCACAGGGCCCTCGGGGACCCCTCCCTCTGTTCCCCTGTCCTCCCTGCCAACTGCCTGCCCAGGGCGTTCTCTCTCTTTGGGCTCCCTCTCTCCCTCTGCTCGCTCTCCGCAGACTACAGATGGAACACATCTGCTCCCCGGGGCTTTGCGAGAGCCCTTTATTATTTTTCTGGGAGGCCTCCTGGCCTAACGCTGCACCCAGGGCTGGCCCGGCTCCGGCCCAAGTCCTGCTCTCCCTCTGCCTCAGGCCGGGGCTCAGGGCCCCCAGGAAGGCCCTTTAGGGGTGTCCTCAGGTGACGTGTGCTTCCTGCAGAGGCCTGACCCCAAGACCTCAGAAACGGGGAGAAGGAGACAGAGAAGCGAGGAGGCCATGCAGACTAGCCTAGAGGCCCTGGGGCGGGAGGGGAGATCTCAGCCTCCAAGAGGAACAGGCGGCGGCTGGCCTGGGTCCTGGTAGGCGCATTTTTGGTGGCCTCAGAGGAGATGAGGAAATAAGCGCCCTTCCCCTCAGCAGACTGTGGGACAGAGAGGAGGGACCCGTGAGAGAAGGCAGGGGCTGGAAGAGGGGCGTCACCCAGAGGGTGCACAGGGTGGCCTCGCCCCTGCAGCACTGGTTCCGGAGCATGGGTGGGCCTCCACACGGGAGGAGGAGACACCGGCACAGGGACGGGGCGGGGGAGGGAAGACAGCGGGGTGGGGACCTGGAAGGAGGGGACTGTGGAGGAAGGCAGGACAAACACAGCAGGCAAGAGCAGGCCCCAGGGCCCTGGCTGTGATCTCAGGACTCTAGGAGGCTGAGGCAGGAACACTGTCTCTAGTGCTCAGCTACAGCCCCACCCCTTTTTATTTTTGGAGACAGGTTTTCGCGAAGTTACCCAGACCAGCTTCAAGTCCGCAATCCCACTGCCCCAGCCTGTGGGGCGGCTGAAATCACAGGCATCGGACATCGGTCTGCGACTCCCTTGAGGTTCTTTTCCCAGTGGTACGGGGAATCAGGCCCAGGGCCTTTACTGAGCTACGCCCCCACCCATCTTTATCTTTGATTTTGAGGTAGGGTCTCGCTAGTTGCCAAACTGCCCAGGCTGGGCAACCACTTGCGCCTTCCTGCCTCAGCCTTAAGAGTGCGGAGACTAGAGCCCTGTGCCGCCAGGCCCGGCTTCTCTCGATTGTCTACGGGCATTCAGACATCAGTGTCCTTTGCAGCTGGGTACACTGGCCTCCGGCCATCAGCTCCCAGGTGGAAGGTGTCCCGCCCCACCGCATGTCTCTGAAGCCCTGGTATGTGAATGTGGCAGGGCGCCATCCTGGGCCCAAGCGAGAGCAACACCCCAGAACGGCAGAGCTGTCAACCCCAGCAAGGCTGTCCTCCATGAACTACCCCGCAGAAGCCTTGCAGCTCCGAAGACCTCTGCGCTAGTGCCACCCTGCCCTCAGGTGGTTCCCAGCGTCCTCCAGGGCCTTGAGGGTGGCAGCCAGGACCATGACCAAAGGAGAAAGGCTGGAGGGCCCATTGGGCCCATGTCATGAAAGGCCCGCAAGCCTTTCCCAGACCTGAGGCACAGGGATGTGCCATCACCCAGCACGTGGCGTATACTGAGAAATTCAGTGGGCTTGTGACATGCAAACCTGCACGCACGGGCTGAGGGTGAACCAGCCGAACAGAGGGGGGGAGAACCACAGGCTGGGCTGCAGCTTGGCACACCATGGCGCCTTTCCGCTGACCATGCAGCTGGGGAGCGGCTATGCCCAGCACACACAGGGGCCAGGCGGCTGCGTGTCCCGGAAGAGGCCGGAAGCCCCGCTTGGGAGGAGGCCCTGTCTACTCCTCCTCCTCCTGCAAGATCCCCAAGCTGTGGCCCCCACCACTGCATCCCGGGCACCTGAGGGGACATGAGACCCAATGTGGGACGCGTGTCCAGCCTTTCTGTGGGCCCAGCCCAACTGCTCTAACATATGCAGAACCTGCTGTGGGGCGCGTAGGTGCTGCAGATGGATAGGGCCATGTGTGCTGGCTGCATGAGGGAGACCCCACAGGTTCAGCTGATGCACATTCTGGTTTGTTTAGGTTTTTTTGGGAGGGGGCACTGGAGACCCAGCCCAGGGCCTTTACACGGAGCTATATCCAGCCCATTTTTAATTATTTGATTTTGAGACAGGGTCTCACTAAGTTGCCCAGGCTGAGCTCAAATTTGGGATCCTCCTGGCTCAGCCTCCCAGAGTGCTGGGATGACAGGCCTGTGCTGCCCAGCCTGGCTTGAATAGTACATGCCGAGGCCACTCGCCAAGCGTGCAGGGCCACCACGGAACCTCTGCTGTGTTTCCACGTCCCCCGGGTGGAGTGGAGGGGAGGTGCCCCGGCCCAGCCTGTCCTCTGGGCAGCCCTATGCTCCGCCCACCAGTGCACTGTGGACCAGGCAGGAGCTGGCAGAGGAGCCTGGTCTGTGTGATGCTGGAGCTGGGATTTCCAGAAGCCACCTGCCTAGCACCCACTTGCCCTCAGACTCCAGCGTGGCAGCCAGCTGGCGATCCACAGAGACGGCCACCTGCATGGCAGTGCCCATGCTGGCAGCCCTCGGGCCCTCCTCTGTGTGGCCTGTCCTGACCTCGTTACCTCAGGTCCTCTCTGGATTGTATCTAGCGGGAACCTTATCCAGACTGGGAGGAGGGCTGCTGTCTGGAGGAGCAGGCGGGCCAGGTGACAGAGCCGGAGTGGGACCCCGGTTCCTGATCACCCCAGTCGGAGTCCCCACCTCCCTGCTCCAGGTGGGGCTCCACGTGCCTGGGTGGTCACAGCAGGCTTGTGGCTGGTCCTGGGGGCGTGCAGCACTTACCAGCCTGGAGCCAGATCTGTTCCAGTGTTGTCCACAGCTTCACGGGGCCCTGCTTCAGGACGGAGTTGGGCACCGTCAGCTCAGACATGGCCTCCTCCAGGCGTGAGGCCGCAATGGAGGATGCCCGCCGAGAGCCTGTGGCGCAAGGGAGGGAGCAGGTCAGGGTGCCCACACTGAGGTGGGCCGGGGAGCAGACAGGGCCGGCTCTGCCTTGGTCAGGGCAGGGCAGCACAGCCGGCAGCCAGAAATCAGCTCAGGGGCCCACAAGGGAGGCCCTGGCCCACTCCCGCCACAATCATGGAGCTTTCCCGGGGCTGGCCGGGGAGCTTCCCACAGTTCATCCCTGAGGGAGGCAGTCGTGAACGGGAAGCAGGATGCTTCCTTGCCTTCTCCCTGTGACACTGAGTGACAGTAGGGGCCACTGACAGCAGGCGAAGCCAGGCCGGGTGGTGTGGGCCCGCCCTTCCCGCACTCCGGCACTCCGGAAGGCGGGAGCAGGAAGATAGCAAGTTTGAGCCCAACTCCAACAGCTTTGTGATTTAGTGAGATCCTGTCTCAAAATCGAAAACAAAAGTGGGCTGGGGAGGGTAGCTCTGTGTGAGGATCTTGGGCTCAATCCCTAGTACCACACACACACCAAGATTCTGCCAAGATTCTGCTGGTGTTAAAATGACAATGCACATGTGATGTGTGCGTACTGGTGTGGACGGATGTTCACGCCACCCGGTCGTGAGCAAACCAGCAAGCTACCACAGAACACGGTCCCGTTCTATGTGGCCCCACGTGGGAACGGGCCAGAAGGGCCCTTGGTGAGCATCCGGGTGGTGACACAAGGAGTTATTTTCATCTCTCTCCTCTGGTTTTCCTTTGTTTTCACACATCCACACTACTTCCACGTGTCCAGAGCCTGCTCGCGGCTGTGGAGGACCAGCAGGCAGTGGCCTGCGTCAGCCCCGTGCCCTCAGAGTGCCCCTCTTGGGGCAGTTTGGGCAGCTGGCACTGCTCAGAACACAGAAGCTGCTGACTCAGACTCCCACGCAGGTGAGACGTGAGCACTTTCTCGTTCTCAGCGGCAATAAAGGCTCCAGTAAGCTCAGGACACCTTGGGGCAGACCACAGATGATTTCTGTTTACGAGGCAGGTGTGCACGGAGTCCTAATAACTTTGCACGTGACTCTTCATCCTTTTTTTCTTGTGGTACTGGGATGGTGCCCGGAGCCTTGACACGAAGCTATATTCCTGGCCCTTTTTGGGTGTTTGATTTTGAGACAGGGTCTTGCTAAGCCTCAAAACTGCTCAGGCTGGGACTGAACTTGTCACGCTGCAGCCTCAGTTTGCTAAAGTGCCAGGACTACAGGCCTGTGTCATCTGGGCCTGCTCTTTGCTATTTAATTTCAAGGGAGCTGCCCCGGCCCCTGACCATTCCCTGCCTGGTGATGGCGGCTCTGCGGGGACCCATCGCCCCGGGACCCTCTTCTAATCGGAGCTGGGCTGTCTGCAGAGACTAGCTCCCGTCCTGTGCAGCTCGGCTCCGGTCTGCAGTATGGACAGAAGGAGCACCTCCACTGAGCCGCTCTCTCTCCCCTCCTCTACCCAGGACCAAGCCTTCTGTGTCTCTGAAGGGGCTCAACCCCGACCAGGTCCTCAGGTCACACACGAAGCCCACAGTAAGTCTGCAGCTCCCAGAGTCAGTGGGATCTCACCAGACCTAAGTTTTGGGTGAGCTTTTTTTTTTTTTTTCTTTTTCTGTTTCTAGGAAAGAGGCAGCTTGGAGCTTAGCAGGGAACAGACCTCACTCTCCTTGACTCATCTATGGGCATTAAGAAGCCGCTGGCTCCAGGCGCGAGCCTCCAGGGGAGGCTCTGCTCCAAGCAGTCCTGCCACCCAGGCTCCTCTCTTCCCTAGCCCCGGAGGAGGTGAGGACTGGCTGCCACTACCCACCCCAGGGCCAGCAGCCAGTCCAACCCAGAGCCAGTCTGCCTAAAAGGTGCTGGAGGGCGGGGCCTGAGCACCAAAGACCTCAGTGGAGGCGGCAGCAGGTGCGGCCGGGCTGAGGCGCTGCCCCTCCCCGCGTCCCGCTCTTACTGGAGTCTGCGTCGTGGGCGTCGGGCAGGGTCAGGTGCAGGCCGCTGTGCTTCTTCACAGTGAAGCCCTCGCCGAAGCTGCCGTCCTTCTCCAGGCCTCTGGAAGGAAGGCGGGCGGGCCTGGTGAGGACGGGCTGGCACCCCAGAGCAGCATTCTCAACGGGCACCAGGGCTGAGCGTCCAGGCCCATGTCAGGACAACAGGGATGGACCAGGCCCTGGAGCTCAGGACCCTTCCTGTGCCAAGGCGTCTCTCCTTCCTCCCAGGGGGCCCAAAGCTGCCCCTGGCCAGGTGCCTCCAGAGCCCCTCTGAAAGTGCCTGAGTGTGAGGTACCCTGAGACCTCAGGGGGGCGCCCGGCTAGCAGCCCCAGATAGAGGAGGCATGGGAGTGAGAGAATCAGGGAGAGACACTGCACCTGCCCACAGCAGGCCCCTGTCCCTGTGCAGGTAAGCCGAGGACCCATGGGCCCTGTTCAGGCCCAGGGACAGTCCAGAGCCGAGGCGGCGGTGTGGGGTGCACACAGGAGGCAGGATGCGTGGAGGAGCAGGTGATCCAAGAGGGGCAGGTGGCTCTGAGGACTTGCCCATTCCTCCCCTTCCTCAGTGGCCTCAGGTGCCAGGCACCCCAACTCACCAGGTGAGTGACAGCCACATATTGAAGGTCTCTGAGTCACCGGTTCCTATCTAAGCACATATATACAATACCAGTGGTGGCCACACCAGGTACAGTGGCCAGTGGCCCCTGGCTCAAGGCCTCTAAAATGGTGTCTCTACCTCTCACCTGTGACCTTCAGTTCCTGGCAGGGTCCCTGTGCACAGCATGAGGGAGGTCACAAGGTGAATGCTGCAGCCCGGGTGTGGGGGTGGGGTGTGTGAAGCTCCACCCCCTCTTCCCAGTGTCCTCCCCATCCGGTCACTCAGTTGAGGCCTGCGACCCTGGCAACCACTGCCTGCCAACCCCACCTTTGCCCTCAGGCAACCGCAGGGGCGGGGAGGGCCACTCACCCGAGCTGGGAAAAGCTGTGCAGGGTCTGCCACAGGCGCAGCATCTGCCGGCAGGTCACCAGGGCCACCTCCGGGCCCCTCAGCACGTGCTCCAGTTTGGCTTTGGTGAACAGCAGGCTGCAGGGGAGACAGCGCAGTCAGTGGGGCTTGAGGGGAGCCCCAGGGGTTCTGTCCCATGAGGCCATTGAGGCAGCCCCAGAGGGTAGACCACCAGTGGTGCTGGAGCACCCTCGGCCCGCTGGCTCCCTCCCTGGTCCTCTGCAGCCAAAGCACAGGCACCTTTTTCTGCACACTGAGCTACATCCCCAGCCCATTCTGCAGTTCTGATTTTGAGACGGTGTCTCGCTAAGTTGCTCCAGCTGGGTTCGAACTGATGATTCTCCTTCCTTAGCCTCCCAGAGGGCTGGGTTTAGAGGCTTGCGCCACCAGGCCTGGCTTACCAGGCACCCCGTGACTTCATGAGGGCCTGTCCTGCTCACGCCACTTGTCCCCTGCTCTCACTGTGTCATGCCCACACTCCGACCCCAGTCAGGTGCGACTCCAGCCATGTGGGCTTTGCCCTGTCGTCCCATCCCGTCCCCCCTTCTCCACCCAAGCAGGCCCTAGCCCCGACGGGTACACAGCCGTGTTCTACCCTTCTGGACTGCGGCCAGGACAGGGCATACCCACAATGAGCTCTGACTCAGGGTATGCACAGCTCGGGCACCTCAAGAGTATAGTTTTTTCTTTTTTTGAGACAGGGTCTCACTCTTTAGTCCAGACTTGTCCTGAACCTACTGTGAAGCCCAGGCTGGCTTCAAACTCATGGCAATCCTCCTGCCTCAGCCTCTCAAGTGCTGGGATTATAGGAATGTGCCAATATGCCCAGCATACACACAGTTCCCTCTACCTTGCTAGCACATGGGCCCAGCTAGTATCTCCTAAATGGACCCGCGGGCTGAGCCTGACCCTAGATGTGCTAGGAAGATCCTGTTAAACTGTGTCGGAGGATTCTTCCTTGACTTTCCTATGACAGCCATCTCCCTTAGTTAAGAGGATTGCCAGTAGCAGTGCAGGCCTATAATCGCAGCCCTCCCTGCAAGGCTGAGGCAGGAGGATCTCAAGTTTGGGCTCAGCCTGGGCAACTTAGTGATTTAGTGAGACCATGTCTCCAAAATCAAAAATTTAAAAAGCTGGAGATGCAGCTCAGTGCGAAGGCCCTGGGCTCGGCCCCCAGTACTATGGATACTGATGATGGAGGCTTGGGGGTACAGCTCAGTGGTTACAGCACTTGCCTAGCAAGCGCAGGCTGAGCTTAATTTCCTATCACCACATGAGCTGGGTGTGGTGGTGCATGCCTGTCATCCCAGCACTTGGGAGGCTGAGACAGGAGGACTGCGCTGTGTTGGAGGCCAACCTGGCTTACATAGTGCGTTCAGGACCAGCCGTGACTACAGATGGAGACCCTGTCTCCAAAAAACCCCAATGATAGGATTAAAGTGACATGCACGCTATTCAGACACCACTTGGTGACAGGTGCTGTGCCACCAGAGAGCAGCTTCAGGCTCTCAAGCCGAAATGCCAATGTTCTGAGCCAGGGCACACATGGGACGCAGCGCTAGGTGGGCCAGAGCCATGCAGCCGGGAGGGCTGGAACACTTCGCCAGCCCATGCAGGATGCCAGCAGGCTGAGGGCTGCGCTGTGCCCTGCGTTAGCCTCCGGCTGTCGGGAGGTCTGGGGGCGCTGGAGGAGGGGTCTGGGCAGCTACCTCCCAGCCAGCCGTCCTGATGCACGTCTCGGAGCGCAGCTGTGGCTGTGATTCTCACAATGACAGGGGCTAGGGCCTCGAACTTTGGGAGCACACCCCTCCAGTCTTAGTCACTTCTTGTCTCAGTGACCGACATCCACAAACTGGGGGAGGAAAGGTTTCTTTCATCTCACAGCTTCAGAAGATCGGGCCATTCATGGGTGGCTGGTAACAGTGGAAGGATGTGGCAGAGGCCATGGGGACAGCTCCTCACAGCACAGCCAACAGGAAGCTGAGTCCAGCCAAGTCCACAAGGAAGGGCAAAAGCTGCATTTATCCTTCCAGGTCCTTCCCCTCTGGGTCCAGCCTCAGTACTCCACCCCCTCCAGGTGTAAGTCCCCAGCACGCACCTGCAGTCCACTCCTCACGCCTGCTTTTCACCACGCGCCCATGATCTATCCCTCTGGACCAGACCGAATCTCCTAACAGCACATGGTTCCATAGATAATCCATAATATCCAATCAGACTTTTGGGGGACCTTCCAGATCCCAACCACAATACTCTCCCCCTGGCCCCTAAAAGACAAGTGTCCTCTTCCTCCTGCACAATGCATTCAGTCCTTCCCTAAGAGTTGCCGAAGCCTGAACAGCTCCAGCACCGCTAAAAATGTCCACGTCCAAAGTCCCCTCCGAAACGCAAGGCGAACTCTCAGCTGTGAGCTCCTGTGCAAACTGGAGAAAGGCTAAATGGCTCTAACACGCAGCGGCACAGGGTAAATATTTCTATTCCAAAAGGGAGGAACAGGACAGAACATAATCGGACCGAGACAAGGTCTGAAGCCAGCAGGGCTAGGGCTGAGTCCTGTAGCCCCATGTCCACTGCCTGGCGTATAAACTGTGGTGGCAGCAAGATGTGGATGTCCCTGCCACTGCAGGTTGCTGTGGGCTGCTGCCTCCATCTTCTCTGCTTCGGGCTGGATCCGCTCACGGCCTGCACGACCCATGCTCCCGGCTGCTCCAGATGTTCGGGGTCTCCACTGTGCCTCAGGCTTCTCCCTCAGCCGCTGCCCTCCCAGGGCCCACTGCCCGCCTCCAAGGCCTTCCTCTGACCCCACAACTCTTGCACTCTGCAGGCCTATCAAGTCAGAACTATGTGGGTGTTGCCAGGATGTACCACCAGCTTGAGCAGTAGCCTGGGCCCCTTGTGCCATGGCCGCAGCAGCTTCTGAGTGCCTGGACTGGTGACCTCTGGGGAGCTGAACTCTGGCAGTCACTTCCCTCTTGGCCCTATAGGCAGGCCTGGGTGCTCTTCTCAAAGCAAAGCCCTTCACCTTTCCACCCTTTAATTGGTAAAGGGTGAGATCTTGCTGATTCCTGAGACACCTGAAGGCCTCTTCTATTAGTCCTGACTGCAAATACTTTGCCTCTTGTGAATGCTGTGCTCTTGGGCCGTACCACTGCAGGCCGTTTCAGTCTGGCCTGTGAACTTTTTATATCTGTTTTTCTCTGCCATTTTCTTTTGCCTTTTGCCGTGGAGTTGGCTAAAAGCTGCAGACAGTAACCAAGTGGCAGCCTGAATATCAGGCTGTCTTGAGGTTTCCTCTACCAGATTAAGTGGTCCCCCACCCTTAATCTTCATTTCAGGTAAAGTCTCTGGACAAGGGCAAAATGCTTACAAACTTTGCGCCGGAGTGTAGCACACATGCTTTTTAGGCCGATACCGCCCTCCTTCCCATCCGACACTCTTGAGCCTGGCCTGTCCAATCCACACTTCTATCAGCACTCTGGTCTTCTGAGCTCTGACCACAGTCTTCCAGCAAGCTTGGCACAGAACACTCAAAGGCTACTCTAGCCAGCATCCTCAAACCTTTCCAACCCCCTCCTGCAAACCAGTTCCAAAGGCTTCCAAGGTCAGGTTCAAGTCACAGCAATGACTCCACCTCCCTCGTACCAATTTCTGTCTTAAGTTACTTTTTCACTGCTGTAACTCAGTATCTGATGTGCCCCACTTTAGGGAGGAGAGATTTATTGTCGCCTACAGTTTCAGAAAGTCATGGTCTGTTCATGGGCGGGCAGCGGGAAAATGGTGGAATCACAGGGCGGGACTGAAGCTGGGACTGAGGCTGGAGCTGGAGCCAGTGCTCCAGAGACATCCTTACAGCATGACAGGACAGAGCCAAGTCCCCCCAGAAAGGCAGAACCAGCACACACCGCCCCCCCGCCAGGTCAAGTCTCAAGCTATCTGCCCCTTCCAGCCAGGCCCCACCTCCCACCAGTACACAGTATCCATAGGTACATGATGCTTTTGGGGGACACTCCAGATCCACCCCTTCAGGTTGCTACATGGGCCTTTTGCAGTGAGGTCCTGACCCCAGACCTCCTGCACACCCCACTGGGGAAGCTAGGCCTCCTCCCAGGTCCTACTTCTGCGAGCTCTGCTCTCAGGGCCCAGCCAGCCCCTCTTTCCTCTGCATGACACCTGGCCCTCCACATGACACCCCACACTTTTCTTCCCCCCTTCTCCTCTGTTGTGACTTGTTAATGGAGAATGGCCCCTCCCCACACAGGCATCTGACTTTCGATCCTACCTTCTCAGTTGTGCACCTTTCATGAGCATCAACTGAAGACCAACAGCTGGTCTGTGAGGTCCCAAGGGCAGAAGCCAGGGTCCCCGTGGTGTGTCTGCAGAGGGTAAACCTGAGAGCAGCGGCTGGAGAAACCTGGTCCTGCAGCCCACCTCCTCTCCCTTGGTCTCAATGGGCCCCGTGGTCCACTGGTATCAGGTGGCTCTGATTCCCAGAACATGATGGGTAAGACACAATTTCTGCCTTCAAGGTAACAATTACAGTGCTATAAATGTCAAATTGCCCAGAGAATCAAGGGCTGTATTTTTGGATCAGACTCTGCATAGGGAAAGAACAGAGAAGGGGTCTTGCTGGAGTGCAAAGGAAGGTGGTGGGTGTGGCTGGGAGGGACACTGGGCTGTGGGGGGCAGGGTTCGGGGGGGGGGGTTGGAGCCTAGTGCAGCCAGAGCAGCAGTGTCCCGGGGCAGACGGACCCTGACTCTCAGCAGACATGGCCTCCTCCCCTGGGCCCGAGCCCCTTCCCAGCGCCGTGCCATGATCCTGAGTTCTCCCAAGCTGGCATGCCAGCAGCTTCCCCCAGTGGTCTTCCATGGCACAAGTGGCCCTGGGGTGGGATTTTTAGCCTGATTTCACCTTTGCTGGGCGAGGAAGGTGCCCCCCCCGCCCCCCATTACCTTCTCCACTCCAAGGCTCCCAGGTCCTGGGTGAACTCCCAGAGGGCACCCGAGGTCTGCAGCTTAGCCTGCCGCGGGGCTCTTACCCAGAGCCCTGCCTACTGTCCACACATCAGGCCTTGGGCTTCACGTGTTCGGGTACAGCTCCACCTTCCCCACTTCCGCCCTGTACACATGGCTACTTCCTAACCAAATATCACCCTCTGATTTTCTGTGGGTCCCCTTGGGGGTTGGACACATCCTTCCTAGGTCAGCTGTGACTGGATCTGGATGTGGCCATGTCCCCAAACCCAGCCCTGCCGTGTCACTCAGTGTGGACACTGGCTGAGGTGTCAGAGACCCCAGCAGAGTACCAGCTCTGCTAGTGCCTAGCTGGGCATGTCCCAGGTCTTGTTCCTGTAAAACAGGACTAAGGTCACTTGCCTAGTAGCTCCCACAAGGCTGAGCCCTGAGGACCTACGGCTGGCAACCCTGCGAGGCAGCAGGTGCTAGCATGTGGCCACCCAGTGCTCAGGGTGGGCCCCCAGTCATGACCTGCTGGGCCCCCCAGATCCTGCACAGGAGTTTGTAGGCTGGAGCCTCTGAGGGCTCCAAAAAGCCACCAAGTGTTCTGGCTCATTCAGGGGATGGGAGGGCCTTCCCATAGACCCTAGGACAAGCCCTGGGCCTAGGTCAGCAGCGATGAAGGTTCCCTAGAGGGTGTTGCCACCTGCCCCTCCTTCCCCAGCCTCCGTCCTCCAGCCGCCCAGCCTGTGCTGCAGGCAGGACCACACGCCAACTGCTTGTCAGGAGTTAAGACCTGGGGCTTTCCCCCTGTGAGGCAAAGACAAATGATTTCCCTCCACCGCTGAGAAGAATAAATATTTTAGGGGGAGCTGCCTCAGAGCTGGGTGGGGACAGGCTTTCTGAAAGAGTTTTCTGTTTTGTTCATCTTTAAAAAAGAATTATAAATGGGTATTTTGGATATCTCTGGACAAGCAAGCATGGTGCCAGGTCAGAGATCAACCCACCCACCTCTGTCTCATGGTGCCAGTCTGCTACCCTTCATGTGTCCCGTTATGACGGTGGTAGCGGTGATGGTAGAACAGAGGACATGGAAACAGCCTTGGTGTCCACATTTTAACTTTCACATTCCTTAAAGTGACTTCCTGTAGGATTACTCAGCACTTAAAAGAAACACTGGTGGTACAGGCCCGTTATCCTAGGACTCTGAGAGGCTGAGGCAGGAAGATCTCAGATTTGTGCCCAGTCTAGGCAACTTAGTGAGATCCTGTCTCAAAATAAAAAAAAATTTAAATATGGTCTAGGCCTATAGCTCAGTGCAAAGGCCCTGGGTTCAATCCCTAGGACTACCAAAAACAAACCAAAAAGAACAAAAACAAAAGCTAAAAAACCGGTTGGGGATATAGCTCAGTGTGAAGGCCCTGGCCTCGATTTCCAGTATTACTAACCAACCAACACCCGGCACCAAACGCGCTGCCTGCCATGGGCCCAAGGAAGCCCCCTCTGAGCTGGGCTCACTGCCTGTCCAGTGGGATACAGGAGATGAAACTCCCAGGGGTGCATCTGCTGCAAGTGCCTGGGCCTCTCTGGGCAGGCTCCTCATTCCCATGGGAGGCTGGTCCCACTGTGGTTGAAGAGGCAGCAGGGAAGGCCTGGGCACTCTGCAGCATCCGTGGCCCCTCAGGCTTGCCTTCCCACCAGGTGCCGCCCGGCCCCAGGCAGGGCTGGCTCCCTAACTCTGCCCCTCCAGTGCCTGTCCGCCTGTCACTCAGCAAACCTGCATGCTGCATGGAGAAGGAAGTTGAGTCCACGGCCTCCTCAGCAGGCCGAGGGTCCTAGGGCTCCCTGGGCAAGAGTAGCCTGCGGGCCTGTTCTGCCTGCCCCACTGGCCCAGCTGTGCTCTCAGCCCCTTACCCCTGGCCACCCTGGAGCCTCCGTGGGGTGGGGGAGTGGGCAGGGCGGCAGCAGGTGAGGCATGTGACAAAGGGGGTATTATCTCTTTAAAGGACAGTAATTAGTAATTCCAGCGGGTGGCTAGCCTGGCTGGTTTAATGAGGAGTTCTATTTTTATAGAAAACATATAACTGAGTGAAAAGCAGGCTATTCTGTGAGCCAGGTGGCCTGCCTCTGGAAGCTGCTGCCCGGCCACGAGGCCAGAGCCTGGCACCATGTGGGGTCGGCAGCAGGGCCTGTCCTGGCTGCCCAGGATGCACTCAGATGTGGGAATCAAGGGCCAACACTGACGGCCCAATGTCCCTTTAAGTCGTGAACCCGGAACTCCCCAGAGTCTCCGTTTCTTAGCTGTAAAATGGGAAGAGCAGTACCAACCTGCACCTGCAAGGGGCCAGCACAGCCGAGTATGGCAGCACCTTGGGAGGCTGAAGCAGGAGGATCATAGGTCCCAAGGCGGGGGGCAGTTTAGCAAGACCCTGTCTCAAAAATGTTTAAAAACGCTGGGTCGTGGTAGAGCCCTTGCCTAACCTGGGGTCAACCCCAAGGTGGGGAACAGGCCGGCAGGAGGCTGGCACATTGAGGCGTTCGGCCACGCGTGCCCGGCTCCCCTCCTTCCTCATCAGCTCCTAGGCTGTGCAGGTGTTTTCCTAGCTTCTCCTCATCTGTAAAATGGGAGCAGCGAGTTCGCCTGCATCCTGGGTGGCTGAGGACCGCGTGCGTCAGTGCCTGCACAGAGCGTGCCCCAGGGCGAGCTGCTGCAGTTGGCGGCGCCCTGTTCCGAGCCTGCCAGGCTGGCCTGCCACCTGCTGGCTTTGGTTACAGCCCCTGCTCTACCCTCCCGGCCCCGGGGCCTGACTTTCCCCTCAGCTCCCTTGCCTTCTCACAGGACTGTGGTAAAGACCAACCGATCAAATCAAAACAGGGCTGCAAACTGCCCCCACCCCACATGCCCCCTTCCTTCCAGAACTCCCAATGCAGCTCCCCAGTCCCAGCTGAGGTCTTCTGGGACATACCAGGCACCAGCTCTGGGCTCCCTGCGGGAGGTGTTAGTAGACAGGAACCCCCAAACTCAATACATGAAAACCAATTAGGAGACAGTGTACAGGATCAGCACCAGGAGGTGGCCTGGTGATGCAGGCCGGTTATTCCAGCACTCTGGAAGGCTGAGGCAGGAGGATGCAGAGTCCCATCCCAGCCTGGGCAACTCAGTGAGTTGGTAAGCTCTTGTCTCAGAACAGAACCCCAAACTGGCTGGGGAGGTAGCTCAGTGTGAAGGCTGTGGACTCAATCCCCAGGAACACATACATACACACACATACACACAGCATAAGGTGCTCAGGAGAACAGTGCAGAGCTGCAGGCACTCTGTGGAGATGGAAGGGCAGGACAAAGGCCTGGGTGAGAGGCCCCACACACACCACAGGAAGAACCCCGAGCAGGTGACTCTGGCACTCCTGGAGCAGGTGGCCTGGGGCCTGGCCAGGCTGCAGGACGCACCGATCTGCATGGATCTCCCGGGATTTCTCCGAATTGCACGGCTCTGGGAAAGACTCCACCAGAGCGGCTGCTCTTTGAGGTGGCCACTTTTACAGGAACTCTAGAAGGCGGGGCCTCCAACAGGGAGAAGCCTTAGTTCTAGCCACGCCGCCCTCCCAGAGGCTGACCCACACCATGTGGGTGCAGAGAACCCTTCATCAGCTAAAACCAGCGAACTCCCCCCCATCATCCCCGGGTCGGGAAGGTCACGCTGGCCCATGTCCCTGATCTCTGAAGGCTGATAACCTCCTGAGGAATTCACCCACTATGACCTGGCCGGGAATCCACTGCTTCCCCGTGTCACGCGTCCTTCCGCTGTGCGACCAGGCTGCCCTCCACACAGGCTACCCCTGTTGCCTCCACACTCCCATTCCAAACATTGGTGGACTGGCACAAATGCTGCCCAGAGCCTCTGCACAGCCACACAGGGCAGGGACCTTCTGGAAAGGCCTGCAGGAGGGACAGAGGTGGCTCCCAGCCCAGTGTGGCCAGACTTAGTCGCCAGCTCTGCTTGGGGGGCAGCTCTGGGGACATGACGCCTGCCCCTGAGGAGGGAGGTCAGCCCTGTGTGAGGCAGGGGCACTGCAAGGCTTTGCTGGAGACGAGGCCCCTCTGCTATGGGGACCTCTGTGCACAGGTCACCCGGCCAGCCTCCAGCCCAGCTGTGAGCAGGAAAGCGGCAAAGTACCTGGAAGCCGGAAGTTAAAACCACCTTTGTTTTACAATTATTACTATTATCATTGCCATGCTGGGAACCAAGCCAGGGCCTTCATACTAAGCTACACCCCAACTGATTTTTATTTCTCGTTTGAGGCAGGGCCTGGCTAAGTCGCTGAGTTACCCAGATTAAGCTTGAACGTGAGATCCTCCTGCCTCAGCCTTCCAGAGTACTGGAATTACATTCCAGGCCGGCACCACCAGGCCCAGCTACAGAGCTAAAAACCACCTTTGAAAACAGATGGAGGGTTCCTTCTGCAAACACCTGTAAATATCTATCTTCCCTCCTCTCTTTCCCAGACGAAAAAAACAATCATGTTGCCACACTCAGGGTTCAATAGTAAGTAGGCAGCCTGCTCCCAGAGACCGAGGGCCCTACCCTCCACCCACACGTATCACAGGACATGAGTCACGGGGCTCCGGTAGGGCAGCAGGTGAGGGAAATACTGAATGTCCACAGGAGACAGTGGCCTTCGGGAAGGGCCCAAGCTGCAGGATTAGGTGTGTAACGCTTTCCCAGCCACGTGGCCTGCAAGATGGCCCTGTAACACGGACAGCCAGCACGGTCATGAACCCAGGCAAGAGATAAACTGCATTTATGTGGGTACCTTCACTTCCAGCACCCTCCCGGCACGCTGGTATTTTAAACATCCTTTCATGTTATTATCCGAGTCCTTAATCAGAAAAATTAAACATGCAAGGCTGTGAGGTAGAAAACATCTGCAGATGCCCTGGGCGACTCCCTTCTGCTTGGTATTAGAAATACAGTCGCCATCAGAACAGGAGGGAGGCGGCCAGGAGGGTGGGAAGAGAAGCAGCCTCCCGGCTCAGGCTCCCTTAGGCGGCAACCAGCCAAGGTCCGGCCCCAGCTGACCTCTGCTCACCAGCATGTGCCTTCTCTAAAACAGCCGGAGCTTCCTTTGAGCTCGGCCTGCAGAGGGGCCTCCGGCTTTCTCTGGGTCTCCCCCATACACCCCGGGGACTTTCCAAGTCCCTCAACACCACGGCCAAAGAGTAGAACTCTCAGGATGGTATCCTCTGACCCCCCAGAGGCTAGGGGCAGTTGAAGAGGTGGCTTGCCTGGTGAGGAGCTCCTTGGCACGCTTGGTATGACATGGGTCATGAGAGCCAGGGGCAGGCTGCCAGAGCGGAGCAGGAGTAGTGACTGACAGGCTGGTTACTGGAATGCTCCCATCTTTAGCCAAAGAACTCTGTTTGGTTGCTATGGTGACCTTCACTACAAGGTCTTGACTAATGCACAAGCAATCTGTTACCCAAACCCTCGCCTGACGCCCACGCTTATCAGTGGCTATGGGTGGGTCCCCTTCTTCTTGACCCACACTCCTGCCCCACCCTTGCCAGGCCCTCAGGCTGCCTTTTCCACCCCAAGGGGAATTAGGGGCCGGCAAAGGCACGCTTCCCTGTTCCACACACGGGTGGTGCTTCCTCTGGCCCTTATGGGTCTGGCTGCGCTTGTGTCCACGGCTTAATGGCAAGCCTGCAGGACTGCAGCAGGCTGCCTGGCATCCGGTTCCCACGTGCCAGGCTCATGCTGTCCTGGGGGGCCACCAGGGCTCTGCCTCCTCACGTGCCTGCATGTTCACAGCTGAGCACTGCTAACTGAAGGTCACCCCGCAGCACAGCAGTCGGAAACTCTGCTTTGTTCTGTAATTCCCAAACCCCAGGGAGCTGAGGTTCGCTCCGTGCTGCCCCAAGGAGGAGCAGTGACGGCACCGGCTCTTCCTGGCGTTCTCCCCTCTCTGCTCCGGGCTCAGCCTGCCACATACCCTCCTCCAATGCCAGGCCCGCAGCACGCTCTGCTGCCCTGGCTCCCAGTGCCAGTGTGACCTTGGACGTGGCTGGCAAGCACCTGCCTGACCTCTCTGAGCCTCTAGCAGCTCTAGGGAGTCTGTCTTTTGCAGGAGGAGCCAGGTGTTGCGGCAGGTACAGGTGAGAGCGAACTCAAAGGCAGGGACCTCACGGTGGCTTTCACACGGGGTAAGTTCGAGCGGAGATCAAGACTTCCGCCTGCCTGCGTCCAGCAGTGACAGGCAAAGCCTGGGACCCAGCCTCGGTCTGCCGCCTCCTCCCCTCCCCCGAGAGTTCTCTGCAGAAAGCAGAAGTCCCCGGATGGCTTCAGTCACCAGGACAGCTGTCTGTCAGGTCCTCAGCAGAAAAAGAGACCCACACCGGGGGGCCAGGAAGTACCCCTGAAAACGGACTTTGCTGGGGGCAGTGCGGTCAGGGCAAAAGATTTGGTTGGTGGTGTTTAGCTGAGCAATATTTACTGGACGGGTTGTTTAATTCAGTGCCTTGGCAACAGCTGGGGCTACACAGGCTGCTCCCCAGGCAGGCAGCAGCTGGAGAAGCCAGGCACAGTGTCAGTCGAAGAGCAGTGACCTTTCTGCGCAATGCCTGGCCCACAATGGACTCACTGACACTTCCTGCTAACCCATGGGTTTTCTGCACTCTGGGGTTGCAAGTGTGGGAAACAGTATTGATCTGTTTGCAAAGTGGCCTGTTCATGTGCTATGGTCACACCAGCTAGGAAGCAGATGGGTCCCCCCGGCCTCCACCATGGCCACATATATACATAATATACATATTGTACATATGTATGTATTATAGTTACACATCTAATTTTTTTTTCTTTTTTGCTTAAAACGAGGGCCATCTACTCTCCCCACCCTGCTTTTTTTGTGTGTCACACTGGGGATCCAGCCCAGGGCTTTGGCACTGACCTACATCCTCAGCCCATTTATTTATTATTATTTTTAAATTTTGAAACACGGTTTTGCTAAGTTGCTAAATTGCCCAGGCTGGATTTGCTGCAACTTGCAATCCTCCTGCCTCAGCCTCCCAGAGTGCTGGGATTTCAGGTCTGTGCCACCAGGCCTGGCTGCCCCTGCATTTTTTCCAGTTATTTTTGTAGGTTCTCAGGGCTGGCTCAAGAGCAAAAGAGAGCTGCCCTCCTGTCTGGAAGGTGAGGGGCCCACAGCAGATCAAGTTAAGAACTGCTTCTCCTCCCCTACTGAGGGAGGGAGACAGTAGAAAGTGAGGTGATACCAGGTGATACCAGGGTGGAACACACTGGTCCCCAAACTCTTTGCATGACAACAGCACAGGATGGGGCAATGGAAGAGCACAGGGCTTCCTGAAGCCCCTCTTGGGGCAGAGATCCCTGGCAGAGGCTGCCCCCTTAAGGTGGACACTCTGTAGGCAGCTACCCGAGACTGAGGCACAGTCTGCACCTTTCTGGGCCCAGGCCTCTCTGACAACCTGCTAGAAACCATCTCGCTGGACACACACCGCTCTTGTCTGTGTCCAAACACAGGTGTGGGAGACCCAGTCTGAGGGTCCCACCCCCTCTGCTCATGGAGACTTGGCGGAGCGTGTGGGTGAGACAAGAGGAAGGGGGTGGACAGCGCATACAGGGAGGGCAGCGGCCGGGTGAATGTGAGAAGGGCTCCCAAGCCCAGCTGGGAGCCTGGAGGACGGTGGAGGCGGCGGCACAGGCAGGGGCAGCTCTCTGGCGGAGGCCGGGAAGCCGAGGGTGGGGACAGGCTGGCTCTCTGTTGGGCCCCCTCAACCCACGCTTCACCCAGCCTTACAGCGCAGAAGCTGGCTCTGCAGGCTGGCAGAGGGGCACATGCCTTCTGGGACACTTGGCTCAGAAGGTGGCAACAGTGCAGAGCAGCACATGCAAGATGTGAGAATGGAAGGCGGAGCTGGAGCTGCGGCACAAGGCGGGGCGGCTGTGCTGCAGGCCCATCTGAGCAGCTCCCTCTGATCTGCTTCCTGTGGTCAGTTTCCAAAGCTGACTTCATCAGGAAAGGGTCTATCAGGTGCCTTTTTCTTCTGTGACACACAGCCTTAGGGTTTTAGCATCCTCCCCACCCTGGGATTCTAAGCCTTTCCTCTGGGCCCTTTCCGTTTCTATAGGGCCAGTCAACAAAAGAAAACACAGGGGCCCAGTGCTACAGGCCTGTAAACCCAGGACTTTGGGAGGCTGAGGCAAGAGGATCACAGAAAGAGGCCAGTATGAACCACTTACTAACTTAGGAAGAGCCTGTCTCAAAATGGGCTGGAGTTGTAGCTGAGTGAGAAGGTACTGGGATCGAGCCCCAGTACAACAACAACAAAATAGACAGCACCCACATGCACGCATACACATGCACACACATACACACACACACATGCAGGTACATGCAGTCATGCCTGGCACAGACACAACTGCACAGACAGTGTGCACACACACCAGCTATGGTAAGTCAGGTCCTGCCAGACAGGTGTGAGGTTGGAGTTGGGACAAAAAGCAAGGTAGTGGCTCTAGAGAACTTTCTGTGTATGTATGTGCATTTTCATTACACATAAATAACTGAAATAAACCTTGGTGTTCCTGAGACAAGGCCTATAATCTCTTGTTTATATATTGTCTCCCTAGGTGAAGGGATCTGAATTTTTTTCACTGTATTTTAAGATAGGGCCTCAGCAAGTTGCTACGGGGACCAGGCTGGGACTGAACTGGCAATCCTGCGTCAGCTCCCAGAGTGCTGGGGCTACAGACCTGCACTGCTGGGCCTGGGATGGCTTGAATTTTATTAATCCCCGAGGTCTGGTGCAGGCTCAGCACTGTGGGTGTGGCTATGTCTAGGTGGCTGCACAGTTTGCACTTGGGGTAGTCTGCACAGGGGAGGCCTGGCGTGGGGCCTGCGGCAGCTGCGGACCAGGCTGACTGACTGGCCAATGCAGCCTCATTCACACTGGGCACGGTGTGGAGTTGAGATGTAGGAGACTGCCATACCCAGGGCATCATTCCTCCACCTGGGTGGAGTCCCCAGCACCCCGGCAAAGGACATAAGCAATCTCCTCACCCTTGCAGAGGCCCAGAGCAAAGGAAGCCAAGTCTCGCTCCCAAGGTTAACCTTGTCTCATGAACTGGGTGTGGAGATAGGCGGAAGCCCAGTCTCCCGGTGTGGGGGCGGGGGTGGGGGGGACCACAGCCTCCCCTCGTCATCCCTTCTCCCTGAGGCACCAGATACTCTGACTGTCTGTGACCTGGCGCACATGACCAGCATGCCACTTCCTGGCTGCCTGCGCAGGGCAGCCTTGGGCTGGCTCAGCCCTCTAGGACAGTACTTAGGAGCCAGCTTGCTGAGGGGGGGGAGTTCAGGATTCAGAAAACAAGCCAGTGCCTCTGCCTATAATGGGAGGGGGCAGAGGTCCCGCCTCCTTGGTGCCCTCCTATGGAGCAGCATAGCCTCCTGCCCTGGCCGGCTCTGCACAGCTCTTGTCCCCACTCTCCTGGCTGGTGACAGCCGGTCCTGTGTTGGGGGTGTGTGGAAAGTCCTGCCCACCCACCCACTTAGGGCCTGGGCACTAAGTAGAACAGGGGACAGGAAGGGGCAGATATCTTGCCCCAGCTGCAGAGGACACAGTTGGGGTGCAGTGAGGCAGGGGGCGGCTCTCATGGGAGTCATGCCCCATCCTGGGCGTGCTGCAGGGTCATGATTTGAGTGACCTGCCTCAATGGTTCCATGCAGAGCCGGGGGGGGGGGGACATGGGTTTGGGGACATTCTCTATCTCACCCCACTGGCACCCCCACACAACACCAAAGCCCCTCATCAGCCGTTGACCGGTGTCCCTACATCCAGCAAGAGCGCATGTAGTAGGAGTCTACTACTTGTAAGCAGGCGTGCGCGCGCGCGCGTGTGTGTGTGTGTGTGTGTGTGTGTGTGTGTGTGTGTGCGTGTGCAGACTTACCTGAAGTTCTCGGGGTGCTCAGCGATGGCCATGTTGATGACATCCAGGCCATGCTGGTAGTGCTTCTGGGCAGAGAAGAGCAGAGCCAGCAGGTGCAGGGCGTGGGCATCATCCCTGCACAGGGCCAGGGCCTCCTGCAGCTGCTCCATGGCGCTGGAGATCTGCCAAGGAAACCGCCAGCTTAGAAACCCTCCTGGGACGCTGGTGCCAGGTGGCACCCAAGGAGGGCACCCAAGGTTCACCTACAGTGAGCCCCCAAGTCTAATCCCAGAGACTCAGAAGGCTGAGGCAGGACAATGGTAAGTAAGTTCAAGGCCAGGCTGGGTAATATATAGACCCTGTCTTAAAAAAATAATAATGACATGAAATTACAGCCTCTAGGCTCCCTTGTGGGCCTTCGGCCCCCAGTCCGGCCTCTGCAGGTCATGGACACCAGTACCAGGCTGAGTTCTTCCCCAGGGACCTTCCTAAGTGGGAAGTTGAGAAGGAAGTTAAGAACATATGGTCATCAGGGTGACTCATGTGTGACTCCCTGTGGTTGTTCTTGCCCTGGTGATTCTGGCAGAACATACCTCTGGGTTCTGGGCTGGGTGCCCAAGTCCCCCCATCACTCTTGGGGCATTCAGATATACCCTGTGGCTTGGGCAGGATAGGCCCACTGGAGGGCCTCAGCGACTCAGGCAGGCAAGGAGTCTAGCTCAAAGTCCACATGGGGGCCCTCAGCTCCCTGAAGCTGACAGACAGGGGTCCTTATGTAAACTGGGCACCCAGCTGCCACAGCGCGGCTGGCCACTTCTCTATGCATCTGTGTCGCTGAATAATGAGAGAGATTAAGACATGCATTGCCACAGGGTTATCGTGAACTTGACTGGCAGGAAATGCTTGGGCTCCTTTACAGAGGACTAACAATAAAGCAATCTCGTCATCTTCCTGTCTGTGCTCCTGGGGACAGAGGCACAGAGGGACCCCATGCCTGGTCTGGGGTGGCCTTAGGAACGTGGACACTGCGTGGGGTGGAGGGTCAGGTAAGGGAAGGAGAGGCAGCAAAGGACGGTAACAGAGCTGCTGGAGAGAAAAGGGTGAGGCAGAGAGGGGGTGGGCAGGAGGACTGGGAGTGACAGTGAGTCACAAGTCAGGCCAGGCCACCGGCAGGCCGAGGACAAGTGTTCCGGTGGTGGGCAGGATGGAAGGGTTCTAGCAGCGAGGACCACTGCATGTAAGAAGAGCCAGAGTCAGGTGGCACGGGCCTGCAACCCTAGCAGAGTCAGGTGGCACGGGCCTGCAACCCTAGCAGCCTGAGAGGCTGAGGCAGGAAGAGCACAAGTTTAAGCTCAGCACAGGCAAGTTAGCAAATTAGCAGGACTATCTCAAGATCAAGAAAAAAGAAAAAAGGCTGGGATGGAACTCCGAGTCAAGGTCCTGGGCTAGACCCCCAGTACCACACAAACAAAATGAACAAAAACAATTTAAAAAAAAAAAACAGAGATGGAGGTCTGAGATTGGTGCCCGCAGGGACAGAGGAAAGATCTGAGATTGCCCAGTGGACACCACCTGCAGAAGAGCTCCGCATGCCCAGCACTTTGCTCCAGGCTCTCAGGAGAGGCAGAGGGAGGCGGGGCTCAGCACCTGCTGCTGTGATCCCGCCTGCTTCTCAGGACTGGGTGGAGGACCGTCCCTCCTCATGGTCCAGGGGTGGTATCCATAGACTGCATCCTCACTAGGCCCAGTGAGCCTCACAGGACAGGTGAGAAAGCAGAGCTCAGAGGGGGGAAGTCAGCTGCAGAGGGCACACAGCTGGCAGGGAGAGCCCAGGTCAGCAGCTCCCGGGGGCTAGGGGCTGAGGGACCCACCTGTCGGACGAGGGCCAGCTGCAGGGAGACATAGAAGATGATCTGGGGGTCGTTGGGTGCCAGCTCCTGGGCTCTGAATGGAGTGAGGAAGTGACAGGTTGGTTGTCAACAGTGCAGCACCCAGCATGTGAGCCAGGCCTGCAGCATGCCAGCACTGGCACGCTCTGGGCCGATTCTGGCAGGGCTGCCTTGGAAGCTGGCCTGTGAGGGCCAGAGGCTCGGGCAGAAGCCTCCTAGGCAGGCCGAGGCCATGACCGGCCTCCCAGAACTCTGCTAGCTGAGGCAGATCATCTGAGATAGGAGCCCTGAGGTGACAGCTGTGACGGACAGCATGAGCCCTTGTACCGCACAGGCCTGGCACTCCCACCTCTGGCGCCTGCCAGCAAGGGGTGGAAGGCCACAGTCCTGAGGATGGAGGGCTGGTGATGGCCGCCCTAGACAAGGAGCCACTGAATGAAAGAGCTGCTGGGGACCAGGGAAGTCTCCGTGCCCCAAGGCCACAGGGTGCAGGTTCCAGAAACCTCTTGCCTCCCCAGGAACAACCTGTCCCCCCCAATAGAGGATGGAGTGCCACACGTCCCACCAAAGCTGGGGCCAGGCCTCAACCAAACCGCCACCTCCCTGCTCATCTAAGTGTTAAAACAGTCAGTTGCTTTCTTCTCCCTCTCCCTCCCCACCTCCCTCCCTTCTTCCTTCCCTTCCTCTGTCTCTCTCTCTCTCTCTTTCCGCTGCTGGGGATGGAACCCAGGGCCTTCACACTAGGTTACATCCCCCAGCACCGCCCCTCCCCCCAGCTTTTGTTGGCTTTTTATTTTGAGACAGGGTCTTACTAACTCACTAAGTTACCCAGGCTGGGCTAGAACTTATAATTTCCTCCTGGGTCAGCCTCCCAGACTGCTGGGATCCCCAGGCCCATGTCACCCAGCCTGGCTTATTCCCACTTTACAGCCCCGAGCCCTGGGGCCTGGGCACCCAGCTGACCACAGGTCTCTACCAGCACTGGAGACTGGAGGCCGGGGCAAGGCTTGGCGGCTTGCCTGACCTCTCAGCACTGAGGGGCCTCATCTACAGAATGTAGATAGAAATCCTCATTCCACAGAGGGCGAACTCATCAGAGGGTCACGTGAGGCAATGCGTGTGAAGTGCCCCAGTCCCCAACAGCCAGAGCGGCCTCTAAGGCCCACGGGAACCCCCTCCTACCTCTCCAGCGTCTGCAGTGCCTTCCGGTGCAGCTCATCTTGCTTGGCCTTCAGTGTAGCTATGGAGACAGGAGGGATCCTGAGCTGCTGAGAAGCCAGCACCCACGTCCCCACCCAGGAGCTGCAGGGAGAAGCCCACAAGGCGCTGCCTGTCAAGCCTCAAAGTCCAACAAGACTCTGCGCCCTGGCCCCCTGGCATAGTTTGGGTATGCTGGTTCCTTCTACTGCCTTCCCCGCTGCCTGTCAGAGATATGAACCCACAAGCATGTGCTGACCAGGGTGTTGCCCAGCAGGCCCTCACCTAGAGAGACAAAGCGCCCCCTGGGGTTCCCTCACCTGCCTGGTACTGCTGAGCCCTAGCCCGACACTTCTCTGGTAAAGGGGACCTGTCTTTAAATGCAGCAGGACAGGGTCCTTAGCTCAGTGGAAGGAGGAGACAGCACACGTCTGTGCCCACAGGCCCGGCCCTCCCCCTGGCCCAGGTATCTGCCAGCAAAGGGCAGGACTGTACCGCGGAGCCCTTCCCACAGCTGCGTCCTGGGGCCAGCAGGGATGACCAGGTACCAAGAGCGACCAGGGCCCTCAGCACTGCATGGACAGGGGTTAAGGACAGCAGGCCACTTTGATTCAAGCTGATGGTGACACAGGGACCTTGGTGGTTTGGATCTGGAGTGTCCCCCAAAGCTTCTTGGACCTATGAATACTGTGTACTGTTGAGCGGTAGGGCCTGGCTGGCATAGGCAGATGCTTGGGCTTGATGTGGAGGCGTGGGAGCTGGCTCTGCCCTGCCATGCCATGAGGAGCTCTGGCTCTGCGATTCCACCATTTCCGGCCGCCTACCTGTGAATGGACTGTGACCTTCTGAAACTGAGCTAAAATAAATCTTTCCTCCCTCAAGTGTGGATGTCGGGTATTCTGTCCCAGCAATGAGAAAGTAACTAAGACAGGGATTGTCTCAACTGCTTCACAGCCCATCAGGGGTCACAGCATCCTGGGCACTCGATCCCCGGCACTAACGGGTAGAGCTGGCCCCTCACCAGGGTCCTGCAGGTGCTTCCTCCCATCTGAGGCAGAGCCTGGCTGGGCAGCCTCTGAGGCCGGGCACAGGGTCTCCCTGTACAGTCGGGCTCCCGGGGCCTGATGCTTACCGTCGGTGGCCTGCAGACTATAGGTGAGACCCAGGGCCAGGTAGCCCTTGGGCAGGAAGTCCCCAGCCTCCTCCCCGAGGCTGACCACCATCATGGCGAAGTGCTCTGCCTCCTCCAGCTGCAAAGAAGAGAGGCAGAGGTCACAGGGTTGTCTACACTGCCCTGGGCATGGCAGGCGACATGGTGTCTGGCTCAGAGACAGTACTGGCAATCTAGACAAGAACAGGGCTTCCTTCCTGGTGCAGGGCAGCACAGTCAGAAGCTGGGGGTATGTCGGGGCCACATGACTACGGGAGAAGGAACCAGCCATTTCTACTACTGACCAGTGGCTCTCTAAACTGGCCCTTCCTAGGCCCTGTGTTCAAGGTCACAGGATGCTATTCTACCCAGAGTGAGGCTTTCCTTGCCCAAGTCCAGCTCTTGGAGTCAGCTCTGTGAGGACCAGGAACCGGGACAGCCAGTCTGTGCGCCCTCTGCAGGGGCTCGGGTGGGGGACAGACTCAGAACACACACTGTGCTGCTGCCAGGGCCAGCCCTGCGGGGCAGACCATCGGGCTACATCTGGAGCCCCAAACGGTCAGGGGGAAAACGCCTGGGGCTGCTTCTGTCCTGGGAGCACAGGCACTGTTCCAGCTGCAAAGGACCAGTGGGCATGGGTCACACGTGCCTGTCGTTACATACACTGTGGAACAGCCTGATGGGCATTCTGGGGCACGCGTGGGGGGCAGTCATCATCACGGTGGGGTGACAGCTGTGCCTCATTCTTTGCCACATGCCTCCAAGAATGGGCCCCTTGCCCCTACCCTGCCAGCTGCATGCCCAGCGTGGCGGTGTGCCTGTATGGTGATGCTATCCCTGCCCCAAGATCCGTTGCCCTACCAGTCCCATGCAAATCCTCCAGTCCTGGCCCCCAAGCAGGCAACTCTCTAGCCAGCAGCTCACAAAGTCCATCAGTCCCCGCCCCAGTGCCGGCTCTGTCCCGCTCCTGCCGAGCCCCAGCAGGACAGGTAGCTCGGGGATCCCGCAGCCTGAACACTGACCACAGCTGGGGTGGGCTGGTCGCCCCTGGAGTGTGGATGGAGGGCCTAAGACAGGGTCAGCCAGTAGCGGGGAAGTGAGGGGCTCAGTCCCTGGTGCAGGCACAGCTGCGGTAAGCTGTGTGTAAAAAAGTCAATGCCGCGTGACCTCCTGGTGCCACCCTACGCAGCTGGCTTCCTGCACGCGGGGTCATCGCAGTGACTATAAAGGAAAGGTGCTACCCCTGCCACCCCAGAACTTCGGGAGGCTGAGGCAGAAGGGTTATAAGTTAAAGCTTGCTTCGGCAACTTAATAAGACCCTGTGTCAAAATCAAAACAGGAAAATGGGTTGAGGATACAGCTCAGGGTAAAGGCTGTAGGAGGTTGTACCTCCAGTACCAAAATAAAATTAGTTTTTTTTTTTTTTGAGACAGGTGTTGCCCTATAGTCTAAGTTGATCCTGGACTCAATATGGAGCCAGGCTAGCCTTGAACTGACAGCTATCCTGCTGCCTCAGTCTCCTGAGTGTGGGGTTATAGCCTTATGTGGCTTATGTAGTGCCGGGGAACTGAACCCAGGGCCTTGCACTTGTTAGACAAGTACTCTACTACTGTGCTATTCCTCCTGCCCCAGGAAGGTATGAGTATTAATTCTATTAAGTGAGAAAACACACTATGTGGTGGTAGCCAGTACTCTCAGGCATGGGCCCTCTAGTTGGCCGGCTAACGGGGACACTGCTGTCATAGCAAGGGCGGAAAACCAGCCGTTTCCCAATGTGCCCCTTTATCCAAGCGTCCAGATGCAGAGCGACGTGACGATGCCACCTGCTCTGATGGCCCCAGCCTGCCTATGCCCAGAGCCAGCTCTCCCCTCCCCGCACACAGGGCGGCAGCTGGCAGTCAGGGCAAAGCGCTGGGGTCGCACAGCTAGACGCAAGTCCTGCCGTGCTCACTTCCCGAGGGACTCAGGGCAGGTCACCTCACTGCTTGCCTCATCTGCTCTCGGTCAGATGGGGCCAGGAGCAGAGCAGGGCCTCCCTGGCAGAGCGGTGGGGGGAGGGCGGGGGGGGGGGGGACGGCAGAGGCCCCACGGCGAGTGCTCCGAACAGCCTTGGCATGACTGTCGAACGGCAGCAGCAGGTACTATGGGCACCATCACGCGTGGGCAAACATCACAACTGCTGTGTGATCGTGTATATATTAAAGTAGTGATTGAAATACACAGTGAATGTTTAAATCTTAAAAACATAATATGGTAAAATATGCACTGCCTCTGCTGCTTCTCTGTCTGAGACAGGATCTCACTCTGCAGTCCACGCTGGTGCGGAACTCACTATGTGCCCAGCCTGGCCTTGAACACAGGGCAATCCTTGTACTTCGGCCTCCCGAATGCTGGGATTACAGGCATGTGCTACTGTGCCCGGCTTATGTGGTGCTGGGAATCCAACTTAGGGCTTTGCCCGTCCCAGGCAAGCGCTCTCTGCTGTACTATTCCCCCAGCCCTCCTGCCACCTTTTGAAGCAGTTCTGGAAGTCCTCTTTCCTGAGTGTCCCTAGTTGCACGGTGCTGGCTGCCTCAGTGTCTTGAATCGATTCAAAATGTTTCCCTTTAACAGTCATTTTGATTTTGGGGAAGGGCCAGAGGTCGCACGGTGCCAGATGTGGTGAATAAGGCAGATGCAGGTGCATCACCATGTTTCTCTGAGCCTGCCTTTCTGCTGACGGTGGTCAGTGGTGGTATCACCACGCTTGTCATTACACCACACAAAAGCACAAAGAGGACTTCCTGGACCACCTGGGTGAGCGGTGAGAATGGCAGGATAGGCGTGTTCACAGCCAAGGGGGAGGACTTTGAGGGAGATTCATGGCAATGGGCCTTTTACTGCGATGATTGTTAAAAATTTAAACATTCACTGTATTTGATCACGTCATACACACACGTGTACACACAAAACATATACACAGGTGACCTCACTGACAAATGAGGAAATGGCATTGAAGGTCCCATGACTCCAGACAGGGGGCACTACACTACTGCTTGCCTCTGTCCTGTGACCTGGTCACAGACTGCCCAGAGCTGAGCTTGCCCATGCCTACCCTGGCTTCTCTGCTGCTCTGTGCCCACAGCCCACACACGCTCCTGTCCTCTCTGCCTCACACAGGGGGAGTTTGAACTTTTAGATTAAACATATTTTTAGATAACCGTGTTTGGAGGGACACTAACAAATATCTGTAGCTCTTCCTACTCTAGAAATGTGGATACCTGGCAAGATCTTGGCCTTGTTAGTCAGGAGGAGCCCCACAGGGCTCTCTGCCTCCAGCACTGTCACTGTGACCGCAGGATGCCTCTCCCCCCCCCCCCCCCAGAAGCCTCAGGCTGAGTCCTGGGCAGCAGTGCTCCCCTGTCCTGCCCCTGCTCCAGCCACTCCCAGCAGCCACCAAGGAACCATGGACCCTCTGCCAGCCCACTTGGAGAACCTACCCTTGCTGTAACACCCATACCCGCCTGGGGTGGCCCTCGCTGGCTGGCTCTGTCCAGCACGACTTACTTTCCCAGTGGCCCAACCTCAATCTCCCTTCCTGCAGCCCAGCATGGATGGTGCGCTCACAGATCTCTGCTCCAGCTCAGGTGGCCTGGCTGGGCGACGGCTGGGCCTGTCAGGGCCAGAGCTGTGAAGGCAGGTGGTGGATGGGTTTCTGATTCCTTTTGGGGTACATGTCTTGCCTACAGGATTCACAGTCAGACCTTTCTGATGTGGCCTTGGGCGCAATGTCAGGCTGCCCCTCTGTGCTGCCCAGGGCCACCGCACAGCCCACTCTCTGGCCTGTGCCAGCCAGGGATGAGAACTTAGCTGCAGTGGGCAGGCAGGGAGAGCCAGGAAGCCACATGCGCCCACCCAGCCAGTCCTATCCTGGCCGACAGGGGCAGCACTCGCTTCCCTGTGTGGACTGGGGGCAGATGGACAGGGAGTGAGAAAGATGCCAGTGTAGCTGGGAAGCCACAGATGGCACAAGGCAGGGGTCCTAGGGAAGAGGCCCAGCTTGTCACTGAGCAGGGTCCTGCCAGCACCCCCTACCCAGTGCTAAGCAACAGGGATAGTCCCACCCGCAAGAACCACAGACGGTCCCACGCAGGGCAAGTGGCACCTGTGGCAGGTACAAAGGGGACTCTGAGGGAGGGTGTCAGACAGGCAGGCCGCAGCCAGCCCACCTCCGGCCGCCAGCAGGGCCTCGCTCTGACCAGCCTGGCACCCAGTCTGCGGCCCACGCCGCTCCCGGCCTGATGGCAGCCTGCGTGGTGAAGCTTCCTTCTCCGGGCTATTTATGTTGTCACTGATTACTCTGCTCCTAACTCATCTGATTTCAATTTGGACTGATTTGATCCTAATTTTATTACCATGTAATCTGAATGCACATAATTACTGTAATTACGTGGGGCAGGAAGCGGCGCCTCGTGGTGGGGAGACCTAAATTTAGGGCCTCCCTGAAAGCACAGGCTCGGTGGACGCAGAGCCCCCCGGTTGGCAGCCATGGGAACAGATGCCCGGCCACCAGACAGCAGTATTTTGGGCTTCATCATGGTCTGAGCTTGGAGACCCCCAGTAGGCCTGGGACAGGCAAGGGTCTGAGTTAGGGGTTACAGAACCCACTCCCTGTGCCCCTTCCTGCCTCTGCTGAGATGCCCAGCCTGGGGCGCTCTCTGCCTGCATCCCTGTGCCAGCTACATCTGAATGCTGCTCCCCGGGACCCCGCACCTCCAGAGGGTAAGATGCCAAGGCTTTCCCCAAAAGCTAGGAGCCAGGGGGAATAAGGGGGCACCCTAGTAGTCACAGGACTGGGGGAGACAAGCCAGAGGAGGAGCCAGCACCAGCTGCTGGACCCTCTTCACCCAGGAAGCCCCCAACCCACCAGGCCCTCTCGTCACCTGCAAGGTAGCAGCAAAACTGACGGTGAGTGTCTCAGTTAACAAAGCTATTCCAGTGAGAGGCACATGGCCACAGCCCCCAGAATCCTCCCTCCCGGCTGCTCCTGTCCCATGTTCCTGCTGCTTCCTGCAGCAGTTCTGGAAGTCCTCTTTCCTGAGCAACTTTAGTGGCACTGTGTGGCTGTCTGATGTCCTGAGTCAATTGAAAATATTGAGGTTTCGTGGTCATTTCCACTTTGGGGAAGAACCAGATGCCACACAGTGCGTGATTCAGCAAGGTGGACAAGGGCACACCGCCGTGTTCTTACAAGCCTGCCTTTCTGTCTGGTGGCCTCATGAACTCCCAGTCAGGGCAGGGACCTGCTCAGACACCCGCTGCAGGGCGGCCAGGGCCTGGGTGCCTGGCCCTGGGCTCTTTCACATCCTAAGCCAGGGGAGAGTCTCTGGGAGGCTGCAGATAGGCAGGAGGCACCAGCTGAGCCCCGACAGCTTGGCCACCTCACTGGGGTGTGGGGAGAGGACGGGGAGTCCAGGAGGACCTAGGGCTGCGGCTGTGGTCACCCCGCCCCTGCCCAGGGCTAGGACTGGCCCTGAGCCCAGCACCAGCCTGCCCATCTGTGAGGCTGTCCGAAGCCTGAGACAGGGTCAGCACAGGCAGCGCTGAGCCTTGCCCAGTATCCCCACTGCAGAGCAGGTGGGGCACCCCGATTACTCTCAATTATATCTCAATTATATTTCAAGGCTGAGCTCCAAACCAGGCCCACTCCTTGGAAGGGACCTGTATCTGCAGCCAGAGAAGTCTCAGAAGCCATCCTGCTCCCCATCCCGCACCATCTCATTCTGTGCCAAGCCGGGCACAGGCGACGCCCACCCACTAACTGCCAGCCCCCAGGCGGCCACGTGGCCTGAGCCCTGCCCACCCAGCCCCATGCTTACTCACCCAGTGCAGAGACCCGATGCAGACCTTGGCAGCCATCAGAGGCACGGTCGGGTCCGAGGGCCGCAGCTTCACACACTCCCGCAGCAGCGACACAGCGTAGGCCGACTGCAGCAACAAGAGCGGGTCAGCATCACTGGCCACTTGGGTCCCTTGGGAGGTTCCCAACCAACCAGTCCCTGTCGCTGTCCCCTTCCTCCCCAGCGTCAGCAGTCCAGGCAAGGATGACCGGCAAGTCCCCCCGCCCCGGGCCTCAGTTCCCTCAATCGGGAGGTGCAGGCTCGAAGCCTTGCCCCAAGGCACCATGATGACAGCTAACCTGACAACCGGTGTGGGCCTTCCAAAAGGGAATTTCCGGCCACCAGAGGCAGAAGGGGCTCTCTAAATGGGCTCTCAGAGGCTGGGCCAGGGCAGGGTGGGGTGCACAAAGGCCAGCAGGGAGGAAGGGAGGAAGCCAGGCAGGCGAGCTGGGCATAGCCTTATGCAGGGCTGTTGGTACTCACAGACCTCCACGGTCTCCGCCTGCATGTGTGGAGGATGGTGGGGGTGGGGGTGGGGGGGTGGACACAGCATCTGGGCCCAGGCTGGGACATCACCCACCGTAGTCAGCACGGCAGCCGACACCTCACCAGATCTTACTCTGTGGCAGGCACTGCCTTCAGGCAGGGGTCGGCCTGCCTTCCCTCCGCTCCCCTCCTGCCTATTCTTGCAAATAAAGTTTCATTGGAACACAGACACACTATTCACTCACATGGCAGAGCGGAACAGCTGGGACAGGCTGGCTGCCAAGCCACGAACACCCACTGTCTGACCCTTTACAAAGAGAGCTGACGACACCCGCTCTACATGCTTTGTAAGCCTAAGTATCCCAGAGGCTGAGGCAGGAGGGTCACAAGTTCAGGCCTAAGCCTGGACAACTTAGTAATTTAGACTCTGTCTCAAAATCAAAAATAAACATAGGCCAGGACATAGCTCAGTGTGAAGGCCCTGGGTGAAAACCCAGTACTATAGAAACAAACAAACAAACAAAAAGCCACTGGATTTTCACAATGTTCCAATGAGGAAGGTCCTATAGCCCAACTTCACATACCAGCGAAGCGAAGAGTGGATAAAGGAGCTTGTTTATAAAGCTACACAGCCTGTGAGTGGCCAGGCTGGGTTGTGCACTGTTCCTGACCACCACCCTAGATGGCCCCATGCATTACACACCCACACACCCACACAAGTACGATTGCTTCTGTGGCTCCGAATGGAACTTTCTGACTGTATCCAACACTTTTCCACTTTTCTGTTGTTACCCTCCCACACGCACACCCCGGCACACGTGTGACCCAAGTGGATAGGAGCGTGTGTCCCAGCACAATGCCCCAGCACTGGCTCTGCTGTGCGCAGAGCTCCCACTGCTCAGCTCTTGTCCTCCCTCTCTGCTCCAGGGGTGCCACTCAGGAAAGGAGAGCTGTGGAGGCTGACCTGCACACCCCAGGGTGCCAGCGGGGCCCCAGCAGTCTGTGCTCCCCCTAGACCCCCCACTTCCCCACCATGGAAGGAAGTGCTTTCTCAACGTGGCCATCACACTGCCCTGGGCTCTGCCTCAGTGCTTGTTACAGTGCCAATCTAAAGTGACCCCAAAGTCCCCATGTTCAGAGGTGGAGCCTGGTGGCAAACGAAGGCCGAAGGCGGTGCGGCCTGGGAGGCTGTACTCGTCCCCAGCTCCTTCCTGCTCGCTCTGCTTCCCGGGTTCCGCGGATGAGAGACCTCCTTTGCTAGGCCCTTTCACCACATCCTTTCTGTTTTGAAGCCACCCAACCACGGACTAAGCCCACAGAAGCCATAAGCCTAGTAAACCGCCCCATCATTAAGTTGTGGGTGTCAGGTATTTTGTCCTAGTGACTGGGAAGCTGACTGATAATGTGCTATTGTTGGTATGAGTGTCTTCCGGCCAGAGACTTCCCTGGGGTGGAGGAAACTTTAGGAGGGGGGTCTGGTTAGGATGCGGGGGTCACTCACTGGGGGGCTGCCTGCAGGAGGAATGGCTGTAGTTCTCAAGCAGCCCTGGCTAGTCTTTAACAGAAAGGCTGGGAGTGGAAGACACCACCATGCCCTCTCGCTCTCTCACCAGACATGAAGGTAGGAGGCTGAGCACAAGAAAGTTCTGGAAAACACCCAGCTCCAACAGACTGGGAGAACTCAGAGGGTGCCCAGCAGGGGCTGCGTGTGGCTCAGGAAGCTGCAAGAGGGGCTAGGTAGGGCTGCCAGGGCCCCATCCTCCAGAGACCCTGTCTCAGGACTGGCCCTCACCCAGGCCCTGCGTGTGCACACCCCAGCTGGCCTCAGCGCTTGCAGGGCTGCTGACACGGCACCCTGGAAGCGCAGGGCTCTCGGTCTGAGCTGCTCCATGCTAGCACCCTTCCCACCCCACCCCCACGTGGCAGAAAACACGGCTATTTAAGGAGCCATCTGAGGACTCAGCAGTGGGAGCAGCCAGCTTTTTTTTTTTTTTTTGGCACGCTGGTTACCTAGCAACACAGCCAGCGCAACCATTGCATACAGCCCAGAGAGGGAGCGCCCTACACCACGCCACGGGCTCAGTTACTCCTGTGGGGTGAGATGCCAGGGGGTTTCCCTGTTGTCCAGGCTCACCCTCTGGAAGGTATAGAACCCTGTCTCCCAGCCCAGGGCCTTTGGCAAAGGCTGCTCAGGGCTCTCCCCTCAGGGCTGCCTGGGAGTTCAGGTTAGGCACCTGGGATTTCCAAGAGGGCCAAAGGGGATGTGGCGTGGAGGGCCCAGGGGCGGCAAGCCCTTTCCAGAACAGTCCCCTGTGCCCTGACTGCATCAGGGGTGGGGGCCTGTGCCTCCAACCTAAGGAGCCTCAGGCACAAAGATTTTACTGGTCCCACCAACTCCTTGCTGCAAACCTGTTCCTGTGCCCACTTGCTAGAGGCCGAGAGGATGCCAGGCTGTGTCTAGACCTCTCTGGGCCTGGCTACTTCTCCATCAGAGGTGGGACAGCCTTTCTCTCAGGTGACCATGACATCTTTTTCTGAGCCTGAGGACCTCCAGAAGCTCCCTTAAAAATTAAAGACAAGCTGGGCTCGGTGGTACAGACCTATAATTCCAGCATTCTGGGAGGCTGAGGCAGGAGGATCACAAATTCAAGCCCAGCCTAGGCAACTTAGTGAGATCATGTCTTGAAGTAAAAATTTAAAAAGGGCTTGAGATATAGCTCAGTGTGAGGGCCCTGGGTTCGATCCTGAGTACCGACTTAAAAAAAAAAAAGCCAACTTCCACAGGCAGTGCACTTTTCAGAGGTGAGGGGGTCTCCAGCTTTCCTCAGCTTTTGTAAGGAGTCTAGGGTTCCCAGAAGGGTGCAACCCACGGCCTTGGCCCTGGGCCTCTGCTACAGGATGAGAGGTGCTTCTGTTTGCTGGAGGCAGGAAGCAGCAGCCCCACCTGCTGTGAGCTGGTACCCAGGCCCTGCATCCGCCCCATGCCCACCCCCTCCACATTTCCCCACCTCCTAGCGCTAATCCTTCCAGCCCCTCCGCCTCTGCTCCTGCAACCCTTCTGCCTGATGCTGTTCCTGCCACCAGCCTCCACCACCCATGCCGTGGAATCCTCCCAGTCCTGGGGGCTGAGGTCTCCCCATCCTCCCTGAGTACAGAGCTAGCTGCCCCTGCTGTGGCTTCCAGACCCTCTATGGTGGCCCATGTGACAGGGAAGGGCTGGAGAGACAAATCCTTGACAGACAGGGCGAGGGTCCCCCCACCCTCACGTTGCTCCCTGCCTCCACTCACCCCCCAAGCCACCACACCTGGTCTTCCGCCCCGCCCTGCCAGGCCCTGACTGACCACCGCTGCCAAGGCCCAGAGCCCAGAGCAGCCCCCAGAGCGGAGGTGGCGCTGGCAGGCAGGGAGGCCATGCTCAGAGACGGGCTAAACACAGACGGCGGCGCAGATGGGCCAGGGGGCGAGGGATTCCCTCAGCCCCGTCAGAGGGCTCCTGGTATTTATGGCTTTCGGAACCATCTGTGGGCTCTGCTGCGTACTTCCTGAGCTCGGAGCATCCCCAGCCCCACACCCAGCTCCAGAAAGGTTTTCCTTCAAGCCACATCTTAAAATAGATGCTTACATAAGCGTGACCCCAGTCGGAGGGGAAATTGTGCTAGCCTAGAACCCTGAACCCCTCGCTCTGGGCAGGGCTCTCCCTTCCCGGCTCTACCCCCATCCTGGCCACACCTGCTGTAGGTCTCCCCGGCATTCTCCTGGGCTGCTGCCACTGTATGCCACCTCCCCTTCATCCCTCCAGGACCAGTGCCAACATCCCAGGTAGGCCCGTCCCTTTCATTCCTCAGTAGCAGGAACAGGGTCCCCCCTAGAGCCACACCCTGTGCCCACCTCACCCGAGGGTGCCCAGACCCAGAGAAAGGCAGCAGTCTCGCACCCACGTGCGCACCTTCTTACTCCCATGCCACTGGCCCCCAGGAGAATCTCGCCCTCTGCTGATGACAGCTGTGTACCACTGTCCACCCTCAGCCTCAGGGAGGGGCCAGGAAGAGCAAAGCCCCTGAGGGCGAGGGCACAGCACCTCCACGCTGGGCCTTACCTTCCCACAAGCCACCATGGAGAGGGCCACTTGGTACCAAAGGTGAAATTCTCCACACGCGAACTTCATGGCTCGTTCCAGGCACTGGAAAGGACGAGGCAGTCAGTACACCCCCAGGGTCCTCTCCCCCACGAGGGAGCCCTTTCCCCGCTCCCAGCATACTGGGCTAGCCTGCAGTGGGTACCACCCTCCACAACGTATATGAATGATTTCAAGGCTGAGAACAAACAGAACATGATTTGCAGCTGGGCCTTGTGGTGCAGACCTACAATCTCCGCACTCTGGAGGACTGCAAATGTGAGCCCAGCCGGGGCAACTTAGTGAGACACTGTCTCAAAATTAAAACTAAAAGTAGGCTGGGGGGTGTAGCTAGTGTGAAGCCCCTGGGCTTGATGCCCAGTACCAAAAAAACCCAACCCAAACCAAAAAAACCCCAAAACGCACGGTTTGTGCAAGTGCTTCTGAAGTGTATACACCCAGTGAAAACAGGCAGCCTCTGACTGCGCGCGGCAGCCCCACATCACTTCGGAGGTACGAACCGTGGATTTCTCACCATGGCTCCAACCCACTCCACAGACGAGCGCTGAGGCGGGAAGACTGGCCAAGGCAACAGGGCCAGTCAAGGGCCGAGGAGCCCAGCAGGAAGGTGACACAGAGGGGACAGCAGTGGCTCTCCCTGATTCCCTGTGAGTGACCTGACTTGGGGACCGGGCCGCACCTCGGAGAGCATGGCGTACTGGCCCCTCCGGCCCAGCGTGATGCTCAGGAGGTCGTAGATGGCGGCAGCACCACGCAGGCTCACTGTGCGGTCCTCCTCCTGCTCCGGCGCCCGGCTCAGCACCACGTCCCGGGTGGCCTGCGCAGAACACGGTTGGGAGAGTGTGTGGCAGGGCCCCTGTCTTGCCCAGCACATTTCCACTGCTGCCCCAGGCCAGGCAGGTGGCCATAGTCCCAGAGACAAGGGCCTCTCCCAAGGCAGAAGGCCCACCACCCTTGGCCCTGGGGTTAGGGATCTGAGGGCACGAGGTTCTGGAATCGAGTTCATAATCCTGTGAAATTTCAAAGCTACAGAAACACTGCTGCAAGATTCCCTGCTCCCAGCACCCGCACCTAGACGCCGCTGCTGTGGATGTGCACAGACTCTCCTTTCCTAGCCAGGGCCTTGCTCTGCAGAGTGAAATACTCCTGAGGCCACTACGTAGGCCACGCCGGCCTTGAACTCACAGCAATCCTCCTGCCTCAGCCTCCCAAGTGAGGATTACAGGCGTGTGCCCCCACGCCCAGTGTATGTGGTACTAGGGACTTGAACCCAGGGCCTTGCCCTTGCTGGGCACTCTGACCGCTGAGCTGTGGCCCCAGCCCTGACACACACAGCCTGCGCTGGGCCAGCCGTTTTCTAGAACGTTCCTGTGTGTTTGCGATTCTCCAGTCACAGCAAGGGCTCCGCATAATACAGGGACCCATGGCGGGGAGGGGAGCCGACTGCTTACCTCACAGAGGGGACCTCAAATCAGCCCCACCCTCTCTCCACTCTTCCTGCCCCGGTGCTGAGCCCAGTCCCTGTCCTTGGCTCCTTCCAATATGGAACTGCCCTCACTGCCCTCCCCAAAGCAAGCTTCCCCAGGCGAAGGCCAGGCTCCTGGCAGCCAGCACCGGGGACTTTGGGAGCTCCCGGAGTCGCCAGATGGCGGCTCAGGAGAGGAGGGGAAGGGAGGGTGTGTGAGGACTTGGCCAGCGCATGTGACTGACCCCAAGAGTGAAGTCAGAGCGAGGGGGAGGGGGGGAGGAGGGGGAGCCACCCTCCTCACCGAGGCCCTGTCATCTCTCGGCTCCGAGCCCTAGCACAGCCTCCTACTCAGAACGCCACCAATCCGTCTTTGTGGAGCGACAACCCCAACAGGATGACTCCAGGCTAGTGTGCCCCCCCTGCCCCCACACCTATCCTCGATCTTGGCCTTCTGACAGAATGTGCTAGCTGGGTGTGGTAACACAGGCTTGTAACCCCAGCACCAGAGGAGGCTGAGGCAGGAGGACTGCAGGTTTAAGCCCAGCCTGGGCAATTTAGGAATCTAGTGAGATCTTGTCTTAAGACATTTTTTAAAAGGCCTGGGTACAGTCCCCAGTACCACAAACACAACCACACACCCCAACGCAGAATAGAACAAGTCTGGTGAGAGGAGGGCTGGATTTTCAGAAATGGGTGTTAATTAGGTCAGAAGAACAGGGAACAGGACTGCAAGGCAAACGCTCCGCCTGGTGACCAGCCGTACTGGGCACACAGCCAGGAAGGTGGCTCTGGAGGTCCTCGGTTCTTATGTGAAGTGGCACTCGTGCCAAGAGCGTCCCCAGTGGGCAGCAGTCAATGTTCACTCCTCAGTTACTGGGGCTTTGGGGCAGGGCTGCTTTGCACGCAGGTGGTGGTTGCCAGGCAGCTTTGTATGTAACCATGGTAACAGGGTGGAGTGGGGGAATGTGAGAGGCGGAGAGGAGGAAGAGGAGGGTGGGTGAGTCGTCTGGGTGTGCAGTGGGCCAGGGCCTCAGACACTGGACCCTCCCCAGCAGCCCCCAGGCCCCACTAGCAACTGCAACCTACCAGAACTTTCTTTCCCTTACTCAATTTTCACAGCCTCAGACTCCTGCTTCCAGTAGGAAGGCCCACGCTCAAGCTCAAAAGCAGGGACACGGGTACACGCCTGCCTTCCATAAAGGCACCCTGGCGCCTCGGCCGCCTTCTGCCACCCTCTGCCTCCAGGTGCCGGGAACGGCAGACCACGGCCTCACCTGCCCAGCGCTCGGCTGACTCCATGCCTGCCCCGGGCTCTCTGCCTCTGGGGATGCTGGGGTTTAAGCCACACGTTAACTGTCCCTGCTCCTGGCCCTTGTTCCTCTGGGGTCCTCCCAACGCAGCCTCTCCCAAGTTTAAGCTCTCGACCTTGTGGCAATCAGAGAAGCAGCCATGAACCCTGTCACCCAACAGCTTGGCGCAGCCAGGGTGTGCCTAGCACCCAAAGGTGGAACTTTAGGAGATGCTTTGCCCTTCACAGCCAAGTGGCTACCATGGGCATGACCACGGCCACCCTCCTCTCAGCAGAGTACACGCAGGGGCCGGCCCCAAGAGGTCGGGGTTGAATGGGAGAAAACCAGCCTGGACACGTCTGTGGTCACCCTGGTGTCCCTCCCCCGAGTTCCCTGCTGAAGGACCTCAGGCACCCACACAGCTGGAGGTGGAGACTTGGTCCACAAGGCCCACCCCCTCCTCAGAGCCATCTTGGGCAAAATGCTTTCTCCTTTTTGCCAAAATAAATGGCCTTTTTTGATTAGGACAGTGGTGCCCAAAAGAACTCAAGTGCATGGACCTAAGTGGCTGGGAAGACAGGACCAGCTGGGAAAGTGCCCCTCCCCTTGCAGGCTGGCCCTGGGAAACCAGGGCAGGTGGGACTGTGGCGCCAGGCTGCAACCCCCATTCTTCCCCGGAGCTCAGTTCTCATGCCTGTCACCCTCCCTGATGAGGACATGGAACTCCAGGAGGAGGCAGGCCCGGCACAGCACTCAGGGGAGCGAAGGCAAAGCGCCCACAACCAACCCAGCCCACCACGTGCCACCTGCTCAGGCTCTGGCTGCCTCCCGGATCCGCGGCCCACACGCTCCAACCTGCAAGACACACGCCCAGTTCCCGGCTGCTGCGGGCTGCGGGGCCCACACTGCCTTGATCTCCCTCAGCTGGGTCCTGTCCCTCCTCCCTCCCCTGGGCCAGACCCCTCTCTAAGGAGAGTCCAGTTGTCAAGTCACTAGCACAATCTTTGTAAATCTCCCTGATACTATTTATTCACTTATTCATTCCGAGACAGGCTCTCACTCCGTAGTCCAGGCTGGTCCTGAACTTACTATGTAACTCAGCTGACTTCAAACTCATGGCAAACTTCCTGCCTCTGCCTCCCAAGCGCTGGGGAACTGAACCCAGGGCTGCGCTCTTGCTCAGCAAGCATTCTAACCACGGTGCTATTCCTCTAGCCCTTTATTTTTTGGATACTGGGGATCGAGCCCAGGGCCTTCACCTTGAGCTATACCTCTGGCCTTTCTTAAAGTTTGATTTTGAGACAGGGCTATGTCATTAAATTGCCCAGGCTGCGCTCAAATTTACAATCCTCCTGCCTCAGCCTCCCAGAGTGTGCTCCCGGGCCTAGCTTCATTCAGCTTTAAAGATGAGAAGATGGAGGAAGGCACAGGTAGGCTGGGTAAAGCTGATCAGTGCAAACAGGTGGACGGAGGCCCACGTGAGCAGCAGACCCTGTGCTGTCACTCAGGCTGCGCTCGCTCGCTCTGGGGAAGGGTCTAGTAGCCCCAACCATTTCCCACTGGAGGATTCAGTCTGGGTCTACTTAACCAAGAACTGAAGCAAAACACATCCTGGTTCCTTGCATCGGGTGCCACTTCTTTGCAGAGAACTGGCTCCCAGGGCACAGCGCCTGGGCCTTCTGCTGGCTGGGCGCGAGCCTCCAGCCAGCAGCTGACAGCCCCGCAGCGGCCCTGGAAAGGAGCCTCCCGCTCCCTGGGGATGCTGTCATGTTCCGCTCCCACGGCTGTCTCCCACTGGCAGACATAATTACCACCAACTCCGGAGCTGCCCTCCACAAAGCTGAGAAACAGCACGCTCTGTGAGGCGTTTGTGTACCCAGTGCCCAGGCCAGGCCTACGCCAGCCCCACGTTCCTTTGTGCTGGGCTCCTCCAGCATAAGTTGCAATCTTCCTGCCAGCTGGAGAGAGGGAATCTCCCATAGCTCCGGAACCCAGGCTCTGAGCTGACAGCCGCAGGAGCCCCTGCATCACCACGGCAGCCTTTGGCGGAGGAGCAGGGTCTTGTGTTAGGACCAACCAGATGCTGAAAGCCCGGACCATCTGTCTCACCTGCTCAGTCCCAAGATTCAAATAAAAGCAAGCCCAGAAAATCCTTTAAAAATAAACTAAAAGCTAGATTTGGTGGCTCAGGTCTTCAGTCCCATCCCAGTACCCTGGGTGGCTGACGTAGAAGGACTGTAAATTCGAGCCCAGCCTGGGTGACTTGGCAAGGCCCTGTCTGAAAATAAAAAAAATCAAAAAAGGGCTGGGGACGTAGCTCAGTGCGAAGGCCCTGAGTTCAATCCCTAGTACCACCCAAATTAAGTTCAATCAAAACAATAGAAAAGTTGAGTGGTGTCCTCAATCTCCCAGCCAGATGAGAACTTCAATGTTTTCAAAACTGACTAAATCCAAATCAGGTATTTTTCAGGACAGAAACACATATCCAAAAACAATGTACCAGGGACCTGAATAGTTCCTTGTCTCACGTCCTCAGCCCAAATGCTGATAAAAGCTCTTATTAGCTCCATTTTACTGATGAGGAAACCAAGGCACAGGAGGTAAGGAACTTGCCTAGGACGTACAGGGTGTGAATGGTGAATTCCAGATTCAAGTAGTCAGATGGTCAGACTGAGAACGGTGCAAAGTGAATTTGCTAACCTGTAAGGTCCCAGGCCCAGGCACACCCCCATGCCACACGACCCTCACACACCAGGCCTCTGCCTCCTTTCCCGGAGCCAGTACCAGCAGTGACACCTCTCCTGCAGAATAAAAACAGGGCCCCAGGAAGCAGCTTGCTTTGGCACGTTTCTAAATCCCTGAACCAGCGTTTTGGAAACAATTTCGTAGCTCTTGGTTCCCACCTGTAACTGTCTGGGAGAACCAGGCTAGAAGCTTAGATCAGTCGTTAGAGCACTTGCCTAGTACGCACAGGCCCTGGGCTCAACCCCCCAGCACCACATAAAAATGAGCGGGATGTGGTGGCGCACGCCTGTAATCCCAGCACCTGGGAGGCTGAGTCAGGAGAACTGCTGTGAGTTCGAGACCAGCTTGGGATACATAATGAGTTCAGGTCCAACTTAGACTACGGAATGAGACCATGACTCAAAAAGTAAAGTAAAATAAAATAAAAACCAGAATTTGCATTTGTGATTCAGAAGGTCAGGGTACTTCCTTCTGAGGTGGACAGCAAGACGCTTTCACACCCCCAGGATGTCCCTGTCCTGGGTGGGAGCGTGCTGGGAACAAGAGCCTTGGAAGCATGGAGGGACGGATGGCAGGCAGGTGGGTGGATGGATGTGTAGGTGGATAAACTGGCAGATGGGTACATGCTGGGTGAATGGGTTTTAAAACGCCCTGTGCGCCAGCCTGATGGCACAGGCCTGTCATCTCTGTACTCTGAGAGTTGCAGCAGGAAGATTTCAAGCTCAGCCTGGGCAACTCAGCACGACACTGGTTCAAACATCAAAAATAAAACTGAACTGGAGATGTAGCTCAGTCCTGGGCTCAATCCCCAGGACCACAAAAATAAATGAATAAGCTCTTTTGGCCTCAAAGATACAAAACTAGGTTCAAAACATAAATCTTCAGTCAGTTCTTCAGTCCTCTGCATTCTGGGGAAAGCGCAAGGCCCCCTCCTTCATTCTCAGCACAGTGAGTACCTACCAAGAACACCCAAGGCACCTGCTCCACACCCTGACCCTACGCGCTGCCCCTCTGTGTTCAAATCCACGAAACAAGGTCTGTGGACACCCCTCCTGGGGGCAGCTGCTCGGGACAGCCTGGGTGGGGGGCCCTGCTGATCACAGGGTGCTAGGGAACCGCTCAAACAGCAGGTCCTAGGAGAACCCGGGCTGTCAGCTGCTGTTCTAGGTTTCTTTGGGAGCCTGTCATCCGCAGCCACACCTGGCCAGCATCAAAGAGAGAAGCAACTCTCGTGGGACAGGGAGGCCCGGCTGGGCATGTGAGGTAGGGAGGGTTCAGCGGAGGGCCGAGAACTGAGGCCTGGGGCGGCCCAGGGGCACCCACTGCCTACTTCTGTGAGTGCGAGAGGAGAACGTAGAACAAAGTGGGGGGAGGGGCTGCCCGGTCTCTCTGGGAGCTGGCTGGGGGTCACCGAAGCCAGGTTTAGATCAGAGGCCAAAAAGCCTTGTGGATGGGACACTAAACCTAAGCAGGGCGTAAGAGCACCCATCTGTAACCCCAGCGTCGTGGGAGGCTGTGGTGGCAGGACTGCAAGTTCAAGCCCAGCCCAGGAAACTTAGCAACTTAGTAAGATCTTATCCCAAAATGAAACCAAACCAAACCAAACAAACATAAGCCTATTACCAGTGCCCTTCCCCAGATGCTCAGAATGTCTACGGAGAGGCCGCCAGCCCACACCTGGGATGTATGTGCCTGCCCCTGGTGACTGTGAGCCCAGGACCTCCCAGAGGGTCTGGGCTGTCCCAGCCAGCCAGCACAGCCTCTAATACAAAAGAGAGAGCCAGCCGGTTCCAGAAGAGCCTTCAAAGATATCCGAGGGAACACACCGCCCCCCCCCCCCCCCCCCCGTGACCTAGGGAACTCTCCTGGAGCCCTCTCCAGTGTCCCAAGGAACCCTCTCCGGTATCCTAAGGAGCCTTGCCTTTCTAAGGAACCCGTCCTGATGGCCTAAGGAGTCCCTTCAGGGGATCCCAAGGAGCCCTTCAGAAGGTCCAAGGGAACCCTCATTTCCAGCTGCTCAGGGATCCACACCTGGGGGTCTTGGTTCTTAACCTTCACTTCTCAGATGTACCGAGACCTGCTTCTCCCCAGCGGCCCCCACTCACAGCTCTGGGACGCACTCTGTACTGGGCCCCTCTGTTCCCACGCCCGCCTTGGCACGGCTGGTCCCGCCTCTCTCCTCAGCCCCTCCTGGACCAGCCAGACTCCCTGTGCTGTCCTTTACGAGGCCACTGAAATGCTGCCCCGGGACAGCACTGCCCAGTGCTGTGATTGCACACTCAGTTCCCTGCTCATCTGGGGACAGAGCTGGCAGTGTAGGGGTGCCCCCGGCCGGGCTGGGAGAGGCCCGGAGGGAGGCCGCTTACCATGGACTCGCTGATAAGCAGCAACAGCAGGGCCTCCTCGATGTTGTCCTTCGGGCAGTACAGGCTGAAAGGCACGAGGGCGGCGCGCTCCAGCCCAGCTGGCACCCACCGCATGAACCCAGCCTGGTAAGGTGACCCCTCCTGCATAATTCACGAGCAGCAGAACCACAGGCAGCTCTCCGATGCCGCAGAGTGCAGCTGGCAGGCCACACCTGGGTGCTCTGGCAGGAAGGGGCCCTCTGAGCCTCCACTGCTGCCTGAGAGGGCGCGAGGGAGGCTCTGCCAGCCGCCACGGACCCTCCCCCCACTATCACACAGAAGGGATGCGTCAGGCAAGGCCACCATGTCAGGGGACCGCAGTGACATGCTGGGCCTCTGGGCGCTTACGGGGGTCTCGCCCAGCCCCACAGGGGTCTCTACCCAGCACTGTGCAGGGCAGAGGCCGGGAGAGGGACGCCAACAGGGACAATTCTGCACGTGGAGGGGGCCCGGCAGAGCCCAGCAGGGCCGGTGGGACTCACTTGTCCCCCTCGTAGAGGTGGGGCTTCCGCAGGGCCTGCGTGATGAAAGAGCCCTCCTCCTTGCTCATGAACTCAGGCAGCGGCTGGGACAGGGGGTTCCAGTAGCAGTCCTCGCTCAGAGAGTGCAGCAGGACCCCCGCCAGGTGCTTGGCCGCCATCTGTGGACGAGGAGGAACTGCTCACCAGATGACCCTTCACCCCCGCCACCCATCCCAAGGCAGGGCGCCATGGAGCGCCCTGGGATGCCACACCCAGGGGTCCCTTACTTTTCCCATGCACTGCTGCCTGGCCTTTCCTCTCCTCCCCCTGACATGGGGACCCTGATCCCAGGGAGTCTGCACGGCCCTGGGCCCCGTGGGACAGCAGGCCTCAGGCGCGGGCTGCTCTGTCCGCCCGCTCACAGCCTCTGGAGATGCTCATGGCTGACTGCAGATTCCAGCAGGGGCAGCGGCTGGTGCCGTGACTCTGGATGGAATGAGGCCCACAGAGGCCTCAACTTGGGCTAGGGCCTGGAAGGAGAACCAGGACCATACATCCCCGAGAAGGGGCAAGACCACGGCAGGCAACAGAGGTGGGGACCAAAGTCAGGGCCTCAAACATGCTAGGTGAGTGCCTGACCACTGAGCCACAGGCCAGCCTGGGGGCAGATTCTTTTTTTCTTTTGAGACAGGGTCTTGTTTTATAATTGGGCTGATCTCATTATGTAGCCCAGCTGGCCTTGAATACATGGCAATCCTCCTCGCTCGGCTTCCCAAGGCTGGGACTGTAGGCATGTGCCGCCCACCACGTCCTCCTTATGTGGTACTGGGGACTGGACCCGGGGCCCCTCTGCACTGAGCTGTCTCCAGTTCCTTTTTATTTGTTCATTTGAGGCAGGGTCTCACCGAGTCGCCAAGTTGCCCAGACTGGGCTTGCACCTGCGGTCCTCCTGCCTCGGCCTCCCAGAGTGCCGTATTTAGAAAAGTGTGTCACCGTGCCTGGCTCTGGGGGTAGACTCTGACTCTGCTTTGTTGCTGGGTGCTCCCTGCAGCCTGGGATGAGGAGGATGCAGAGGGTATGCCCTTGGCTCAGCTGAGAGGGTGTTGAGGAAGGGCTGTTAAGCTCACACCGTCTCCCTGCTCAGGGGTCGCCTGCTGGGACTCCCGCATCTCCCGCCCAAACCAGCCTCTCTGCCAGCAGCCACGTTACCACTTTGAAGTTCTGCGTGGCTTTGGTCTCCACCATCCGCAGGACATCCCGGAGCTCCTTCATGGCCTTCACGATATTCCTGTGGGGGGTCAGCAGAGGCAGGTCACAGCCAGAAGACACTGCAGCCCGGGCCCAGCGGCTCCCTTTGAACACCTCCCGTCACAGGGCCGCAAGGCCATAGCTGAAACTCCAGCACCCTAGAGGCCTAGGATGTCACCCAGCAAAGAGTAGTGACTTTGCCTCAAGGCCCAGCCCCTCGGGCTTCCAGGTCACTACCCAAGGTCACAGAGACTGAGTATAGCAGGTGCCACCCAGGCTGGTGCCATGCGCTGCCTGGCCCTCTCTGGTCCTGCTGCCATCTGTCCATGCTGGCTCCATCCTCACTGCACCCCTGGGGCCTAGAGACCAGCCAGCCAGGCGTGTGCCCTCCCCTGCTCCTCTGAGCCTCAGAATCGTTTTAGGGTTGTGATGATGTGGCCCCTAGTGACAATTACCTCTCAGGTTGAACCTACTGCTCTTGGCATGTGCTTACATGCTTTTCTTACATATAAACGTAAGGTTTTTCTTTCTATACTGAAGATTGAACAGGGTCTTCCTAATAAGCAACATCTCCAGCCTCTTTTTATTACTTTTATTCTCTTTTTAATTTTGAGACAACAATCTCACTAAATTGCTAAGCTGGCCAGGCTGGGCTCAGCCTCCCAGAGTCCCGGGACGAGAGGCCTGCAAAGCCAAGGCTCTGTGACTAGCTACACTACGTGCAGGGAACCCTGAGAGTTCCTATCTTCCTTCCCCTCTTGTTCTGCTTTCCAAATATGCTGCTTGTAACCCACTAAATCCACCTAGCAACCCGCTGCCTCGCGGCCTACAGTCTGAAGAACGGTGCGTGTCACCCCTGGGAGCAGTTGGTAACGTGTAGAGCCCACCTGGACCCTCTCTATGCCTAGGCCCTCGACACAGCCCCCTGGAGCTGGGCACTGCCCCAACCCCCTTCCCAGCCCCCTCCTTCTGTGCGGTCATAGCGCCTGACATCAAAGGCTGGTACTCACTGGCTCTGCCCATCTTCCACAGCCTTTTCACATCATCCTTCAGAAACTACTTACCCAGGAGGTAGCTCAAGGCAATGGCCCTGGACTTTTAACCCCCAGCACCACAAGAAAAAAGCAAAAACAAAAACAACTCTTTCAGGGATAGTGGTGCAAGCTTATGACCCCTGCTATAGGGGACGCTGAGGCAGGAGGATCACAAATATCAGACTGGCCTGGATGACACAGCAAGACTGTCTCAAAATAAGAAAACACAAAGGCTGGAGATGTAGCTCAGAGGCAGAGCTCCTGTTTAGCATGTGCAGTACACACACACTCACGCCTGTTCGCAGGCGTATCACTGAAAATCCCCTCGTGCGTCCGAGAGGTGCTCAGCTCACTCTCTGAGAAAGCCAGTTTGGACTACAGGCTCTTAATCGGTGGTCCCTGGACACAGAATTCAAGGGACATGCTAGAGACCTACATTTTGGAAGCACTATTGTTGGAAACGCACTCAAGACCTGCTCGGTCGGACTGGCAGGGAAGGGGGGCGGCAATGCGGGTCGTACCTGCCCGCACGGGGCAGGGGTTCCAATGGACACTCAACTGGTACCCAGCAGCTCCCAGTTAGTTGCTTCAGTCTAAGAAGCTGGGCTGCAGAAGGGCCAATCTGACAGGGAACCCCAGCTTTGCAGCCAGATCCTAGATCTGTACTTTCGGGAATACTCAGTGGCCTAAGTCCCAGGCCTCTGTCCACATGTCGGGGGCTTCCCCACATCCTCATAGCGATTCAGGAGGTGTTGGCCACCAGGCATGTGGCTCAACGTCCTCCTCCTTCCTCAGTCTCTCTGTCTGCTGCCAGCTTCAGCCCCACAGGAAATGTAAGAACAGGATGCTTTGGTAGATGGACTAAGCTGAGGAGAGTCTACCGCAGAGGCTCCTCCAGCCCCAGGGGGCCCTGGGCCTCAGAAAAAAAAACCCCAGAGCTGGACAGTAGGCTACAGGCCAGGCCAGGTCAGCTGAGGAATCAGCCCAGCCCCAGCTATCTCCAGGAGAGAGAAGACATGGGCTGTGTGATTTCTCAGGAAGAGGGGACACAGCTGTCCCTGGGAACCCTGTTCTCCGAGACCGGCCAGCAGCTGGGAAAGCAGCCATAGGTTGAGGCAGGCTGGCCCCAGCACCAAGGAGGCTGCACGGGACGCTGGGTGATTTTCCACTCCTGGGCCACCTGTCAGCCTCTCCCTGAGAGCCTGGCTCAGGCTGCAGCTGGGAAGCTGGAGCCAGAAGTGACAGTGGCCTCTGCAACCCACTGCACCGCAAAGATCATCCTCTTTCTGCCACTGTAGGACACATGCAGCCTTCAATCTGTGTATCAGCATTGCCACTGGCCAGCAGGGAGGCACTGCCTGAGTCATGAGGGAAGGCTGGCCACCTTCCACACACACACATGCATGCACGCATGCACACGCACACACACACGTGCTGTTGCATTTTAACATGATCTTGTGACTGAACAATCTCTCTCATTCCTTCTAAATCTATAAGCAATTCTGGCATCTAAATAAGCCCCCCGAATTCTCTATCGAAACAAATCACTACCCTCAGGCATCCTGTCAGGAAATCCCAATTTTTATTGCATGTCCTCAAAGAGAAAAACACACAGGCTCCAGCAGCCGGGGTGGTGCACGGGAGACTCGGGGTCCCAGCCAATGCGGCCTTGTTCTGCAATGTCGGGGATGCCTTCTGCCTTAGCTTCCTCCGAGAGACGAGAGACCAGCCCGGACAAGGCGGAGTGCTGCGCGGTGGAGCTGGGGCTCTGGGGCTGGAGAGAGTTCTTTGTTCTCTGACCTTTCCGGGCCCAAGCTGTTCACTTTTAACAACATCCAAACAGGGCCTCCAATAAACCCTGGCCCAGAAATGGGTAGCACAGGAGAAGCCAGGAAGCAGACTGCCCCAACTCAACAAAGCTTGATTGGTCAGGAACAGAGAGAGAGAGAAGGGGGAAGGGGGAGAGGGAGGGAGAGAGAGGTACGAGGATGAGTCAAGGGCCGTGGCTGTCCTAAGGAGCCTAAGGCGGATGTGCAAGGGGGAGCCACCCACTTGTGTCTCCTGGCAGGCAACAGGGCTCCCGTCCCAAAGGCTTCACAGTCCCCGAGGAGGCAGGCCAGACCCCATGAACCCAGCACGACCCTAACCTGCAGCCTCAGAGGCTAAGGCCTGGGAGTGGGGTGGAGGGTAGGGCCCTAGATGCCATCCCCCACACCACAGAAAGAAATAAAAACTCTCAGCGAGGCCAGGCCTGGTGGCACAGGCTTCAGCACTCTGGGAGGCTGGGGCAAGGGGATCACAAGTTGGAGTCCTGAGCTGGAGGAGTGGCACAGCGGTTAAAGCTCCTGCCTAGCAAGTGCAAGGCCCTGTGCACACCCTGTAATCCCAGCACTCGGGAGGCTGAGGCAGAAGGACTGCCATGTATTTGGGGCCAGCGGAGCTACACAGTGAGTTCACAACCAGCCCAGACTACAGAGTGAGACCCTGTCACGAACAAACCAACAAGCTGGAGCTCTGCCTGTGCAACTTAGTGAGATGGGGGTCTCGAAAACAAAAGTAAAAATGGGCTAGTGATGTAGCTTAGTCCCCAGTACCACAAGTCAGACCGAAATAAAACCATTATTGAATAAGTACTTTTTTCCCAATGAGGAAACTAAAGCCCAGAAAGGTGCCCCCCTTCCCAGGAACAGCAGCGACCAGGGGCTGGGATCTCACTCCTGTTAACCTGGGGATCCCTGAGAAGATGTGATCTTCCCCCTGGCAGGTTTCCACTGTGCTCCCCAGGCCCTCTGTACCCAGGTGTCCCCCCACACACAAAGAATCCAGTCACCACCCCCGCTCTTCCAGGATTCACTGATGGACCAGGAGGGTAGCCAAGTGCAACGCACGTAGCAGGAGCCTGGTGAATCTTATTTTTTTTTTTAGGAGGACTACTTTGATTTAAAACAGAAAACTTCAAGGAATTCGTGGCTGAGTGGAACCTACATAACACAGGTACATGTGACCCTAACTTCATGGCTGGCACCGGGCACAAGTGCTTCTGGTCACAGGCCCAGGAAAGCACTGCAGGTGGTAGGCCCCTATTGAGTCCAGAGATAAAGTCAGGTGACGTTCCAACGGCACCAACCTGCTGGTTTCTGCCCCAATACGAAGCAGCTGTTTCAAAACCTAAAATGCCCCTTTCAGGACCCAGCCCATGAAGAAGGCTGGGCATGGAGGCCAGGGGTCTAGGCAGCGGGCGTTCCAGGCCAGTGTGGGGAAAAGCTGGGGAGGTGGGCAGGCAATACATAAGGAGTGGTAGGAGAGAGACTGTGGAGATCCCCTGTGCCCCAAGGTCTCATGGCCCGGGCTTCGGCCACTGCTGGGTGACTTGGGTGACTGGACCCCTCTGAGAACAGTGCGTCTCCTGCCTTCCCCCCTCGCCCCTCACAGACATACGGCCCATGAGTACATGCATGCAAAACTGCTGCTGGCAGGACACACACCCAGGGTCATACCACACGGCAGGCTGAGCTTCCACAGTGGCTCTGTGCTCACATCACCAAGGTGGCATGGTAGGGCAGACACACATGCACGCACACTATCAGACACTATCAGACTAGGAGCATGCCTTTGTAGGAGTGCCCGGCCACAGCCCACCCTGTACAACTCCCTTAGAAAACACACGCCCCACTCGGTTGTTTGGCTGGAGTACCCGTGTTGGTTTTCGTAGTGGAGACTGAGCCTATGGCCTTCACATCGAGCTGGATCCATTGCTCCTTGTTAGGTTTTGATTTTGAGACAAGGTCTCGCTAAGTCACCAACTCGCCCAGGATAGACTCAAACTTGTAATCCTCCTGCCCCAGGCTCTCATGGTGCTAGGATTATAGGCCCAGGCCCAGATTAAAAAAAAAAAAAAGAATTTAAAGAGCAAGCACAACACATACAGCCGCCTGGTTCGATGCCCACGGCCGAAGCCTGCCCCAGCTCTGACAGCCCTGAGAGAGACTGGGTTCTTTTTGTTTTCTTTTCTGAGACAGGGTCTTTTTCTGTAGTTTGGGCTTGTCCTGTCTCAGCCTCCGGAGTGCTGGGATTAATAAGCAAGTGCCACCATGCCCAGTTTATGTTGTGCTGGGGAACTGAACCCAGGTCCTTGAACAATGCTGTGCTATATTCCTCCAGCTCCAAGACTGGGTTCTGCCGAGTCAAGACAGAAGGAAGGAGAAAATCAATCCAAAGAGAGATGGCCCCTACCCACACTGGGCGAAAGAGCAGAGTCCCTGGCAGACGCCAGGCATCTGGTCCTAGTATGGTCAGTGCCACGACAGGACAAGCATCTCCCCGGCACTGCTGAGCCTCTCCCCTCCAGCCACCCTGGCACTGCTTCACTGTGGGAGAACCGAGCGCCCTTCCTGAGGCCCCCCTTCCCGCAGCGGGGGCTCCCAGACCCTCTCCCCTCTCACCCTTCCTGGCCGAGGTCAGACAGATGCCCTCTACTGGAGGCCTGGGCCACAGAGCTGCCTGGGACCAGACTCCAAGCAGGGTCCATGGCTGCCCTCTAGTGGCACTGTGGGGAAGTGAGGGCCCTGAGACCACCCCCCACCACCGCCAAAGGGAGGACACCCCATTCCTGTCATTTCAGGCCAGTGCCTCTGGATGGAATTCAACAGGTCACCACTACCACCTACAGAGCAACACCAGAGTCCCCAGGGGAACCTGCCGCTGGACCGACAGGTCAAGGTCCCTGGAAAAAGTTACTGTCCTGTCCTCATGAGCCACCAAGTGAGTACTGGGGCAGTGAGTCCCTGGAGTGGGGAGCTGGGGGTTGTCACACCACCAGTGCCACTCTCCCAGCACAACAGGCAAGACCACACAACAGAGGGGACAAGGATGGGCCCTGGGCCAGACGCAGCTTGTCCTGTATACCCATAAACCTTGAGCTAAGGCAGGAGGTTCCTTTTTTGTTTTCAGAAGTACTGGGGTCTGAATCCAGGGTCTTTGCCTCAGGCTACATCCCCAGCTTGCTTTTTCTAATTTTTGATTTTGAGACGGTCTCACTAAGTTGCTAAATTGCCGAGCCTGGGTTCTAACTTGAGACCCTCCTACCTCAGCTTCCGCCGCACCAGGCTAAGGAAGTGGTTCTCAGCTGGAGGTCCTGCTGTGGACCTACTGTGGGCCAGGGCCAGGCAGCGAGGGAGATTTTGGGCCATGGGGTTGGACAGATCGGGGCCCAAGCCTGGCTCACAGCCCGTAACTCTGGGCAGGTTAATGTGACAGCAATGGAGGGCCTGTGTGAGTTCCTCCTTCGCGGGATTACAGAGAAAGGCGGAGCCTTCTGCCTGGCCTGCAAAGAGGATCCAGTCAGCACCCGTTACCGCGAACAGGAAAGGCTCAAAGAGGTACTCACAGCCAGGCAGGCCCAGTGGAGCTGGCCCATACTGGGCTGCACGGGGCCACCAGAAGCAGGCAGAGGCGTGGGGCAATCAGCACGTGTCCCAAGACACAGGCTCTCACACTCAGGGACTTTAAATGGGCTGTGACTTGGGAGAAGCAGCAATGATTCTTTCCCATATTATTGTACACGCTGCTGTGCGGGTTTGGGCGGGTGGGGTGGGGCGGGCTGCTCTCCTGAAGGGCTGAGGCAGCAGCAGGTGGGGCAGCCAGGGGAGGGATGCAGTTCCAGGGGCAGAAACAACACCTCAAAGGTCTGGGGCTTCCCTGCAGTGGGATGGCCGGCTAACGCTTCTGCCCACCGCTGGCACCTGGAGTGCATGCATGCGCCCACACTCAGATACTAACCACAGCCCTACCACACAGGGCAGTGGGCGGGACTAACACCCACGGGCCAAGTGCTTCACCAGAGCCGGTGCAAGAAAGCCAACCCTTCGGTAGCGGCACCAAATACAAGGGACAGCCATGAATGGGGCCAGGACATTGAAATTAGAATGGTCCCCTCCCTGCAAACTACTCTCACGGCTCCCATCGAGAGCAGGCCCTGCCCTCCTGGCTCTGAGGGCTCCTGGGAGCAAGGGTGCCTCAGCTCCGAGGCTGCAGGGGTCAGACAGCATTCTGTACAGGGTGCATCAGGTAGGACAAGTGCCACGGGTTTCGCCACAAGGTCTTAACTGCCACTATTCAGCTGGGACCTCCGCAGTGGGACATCTGGGACTACATGAATGTGGCTGTGAACTAACCAAAGTTGATTTATAAAACCAGGCTGAGGGGCTTCGCCCAGCTAGCACCCCTCTCCTCTCTGTCCCTTACATTCTCCCCACGAGCCCCACTAGCAGGTGGGAGGAGCCCGCGGGACGCAGCAGGGCACAGCGAGGCAGGGCAGCTGCGGTCCCCTCTACAGTCACCACTGCACCAAAAACAGGAACCAGCATGCTGGCCACCACCTCCAAACCCGAAGCTCAGTAACAGAAACAGGACCGCAGAAACCACTGTGGGGCCACTTGCCTCCCCAGGTGGCTTTCGAGAAGTGAAATTTGCCAGGCCCAGTGACTGTGATCCCAGCATGCTGGGAGGCTGAGGCAGGAGAATCACAATTTCAAGCCCTATCCGGGAACCTCAGTGACTTAATTTTGTCTCAAAATAAAAAACAAGAATGGGCTGGGGATATAGCTCAGGTTGAAGGCCCTGGGCTCGATCCCCAGGACCACCAAATCAGTACGTACATAAAAGCAGGGATACAGCTCAGGGTGAAGGCCCTGGGCTCGAGCCCCAGGACCACCAAATCAGTACGTACATAAAAGCAGGGATGTGTGAGGACCAGGCTTCCTGTGTGATTCTGGGAAAACCTGAGGCTCAGGGAAGAGAAATGACTTCGCCCACACGTCCATGAGGCAGTGGCCACCGCCAGGCCGGCTCCTGCTGGCAGCTCCCTGCCCTCAGCACTCCCCATGCCCTGGGTCCCAGCCCTGCCGGCCATGGCCACCTACCCCTTCTTGAGGTTCTTCACGTAGGCACTCTGCAGGGCAGCTTCCAGGAAGTAGGTGAGCTCGTAGTCCGCCGGGTGAGGGCCCTTCAGGTGCCTCGAGGTGCTACTGGTGGTGGTCTGGGGAAGGGGACGGCAAAGCAGTGTCATTTCAAAGCTCAGAGGCCGAGGGACCGGGAGTGAGGGTCAGCCCAGCCAGAGGAGGTGGCCCTGCCCCCAGGGCATGCTGTGTGATGCTCGGATAAACCTCAATCCAGCTTGACTTAATTTACACCGTGGCTATACTCAGGAGGCTGAGGCAGGAGGAACCAAGGTTCCAGCCCAGCCTGGGCTCTTAATTTAGTGAGATCATGGTTCAAAAGTAAAAACGGGCTAGGAATATAGCTCAGTGCAAAGGCGCTGGATTCAACTGTCAGTACCCCCCACCCAACACACATGCATACACACATATTTTCTAAAGTTTTCTGTCCATAGAAAAATGCTGAAAGCTCCCTGTCTAACATGATATATTCAACAATCACAACTTTAAACTCGACTCTAAGCTTTTATCTTTAAATAGAAGCTGATGTTCCAATTTTACAGGTGGGAACACTGAGGCACAGTCCCCAGGCTCTGGGAGGCACAGCCAGGTCAGTCGCCAGAGTCTGCATCGTCTGCAGACCTCCTGTCTATCCACGGCCTGCGTGGATGGGACACGTCACAGTGGCACTGCCTGTCGATGGCACAGGGGCTGTGACCTGTGAGCTCCACTGCTGTCCACACTCACCTGCACCTCTATTAGGAAAGTGGGGGCATGGGCACCCCGACATAACAGCCCCTCAGTTTCCCAGAGAGCTGGGATTACAGCAGGCCTGAACCACTGTGCCTGGCCTCACCGGCCTTTTATAGCTTAAGAAACTGAGGCCGCGTAAGCGCTGAAGGTGACAAGACCCATGTGGGCCTGGGCCTCTCATGGACCCAGGCATCCTGGAGTCAGGCTGTTCCTGCTTCTTGCGGGTAAGTTCATGAACCAAGGTAACCTGTCAGCTGCCAGGCTCCGCACAAGAGTGAACGCTGGAGCATCCCGTGGCTCTGGGAAACACGGACGAACAGTGATGTTATCAACCGTGTCTCCGGGCAGGCTGCCATCAGGAGCTGCCTTTCCTGGCTGACCCTTCAGAAATCAGGGAGATGGAAGACAGAGCCTTGGGGCCTCAGGAGTTGGTACCGGGTCTCAGGAGAGGCAGGTGGCATCTCTGAGATGTCGTTTCACAGCCTGCCCTCCCTCAACGTGAGACACCAGCTGTCTGGTTGCATCTGTCTGCCATGTCACGGGGCAAGATTCCAGCCCTGGGTACCGTAGCAGCTCATCAACTCAGTTCCTCTGAAAAGCCCTGCTTCCAGCTGGGTTGGGGACATCATCTTTCTCTTCAGTTTCCTTCAAACCACAAGCAATTCAAGTATAAAGAGTCTTCAGCAGGTGGCGCAAGACTGTCATCCCAGCCCTCTGGGAGGCTGAGGCAGGAGGAGCCCAGCCTGAGGCGATTTAGCAAGAGCCTGAGAATCAAAACTAAAAATGGGCTGGGAGTGTAGCTCAGTGTGAAGGTCCTGCCTGAGTGCTGGCCAGGAAGCAGGTACTCAGTCATACCGGTTGGGCCGGATATAGCTGCCCCTCTCGCCCCAGGAGGGGGAGGGCTGGTGTACCCCATGGGAGCCACCAGACCCTGGAATCAATGCCCTGTAGACAGGCCTCAGGGCAAAGCTGGGAACATGGGGCCTGAGCCCTGCTCGCCAGCTCCTCAGTCACCCCAAAAGGCCTAGAGAAGGGGCCTGAAGACCCCATTTCCTGTGGGGAGTCAGCAAAGCAGTTTGGGGACACCAGCAAGTAGGGGAGGATGTCTAACAGCACAAAGCAGGGGACAGCGGTGGGTGGGTAGGTGACCTGCCCTCTTAGGACCACAGCCCTGGATTCAGGGAGGAGCACAACCTTAGCTCTCACCAACAGGGCTGCCACGTCCACACCCACAAGCCGGGGCCACCGAGCTCCAGGCCCTTCACAGTCCCTGGGCCCAATTATTCATAAAACGTATTTCCTGGTAGAATCTAGCTTCATTCTCATTTCTCTTCTCTTCTTTCTTCCCTTTCTTTTTCTCCTTCTTTCTTTCTGCACTGAGGATCTGACGCAGGGCCTTTGCACTGAGCTGCGTCCCTAGCCCTTTCTTTAATTTTTGATTCTGAGACAAAATCTTGCTAAGGCGCCCATGCTGGGCTCACTGTGGCGGGCGCCGCCTCAGGCCGGCACTTGCCTGCATCACCAGCCTAGCTCGGGGGTTCATTCTGAGTTTTCCAACCAAGGCAGTGCTGCGTGGGGGGATGGAGAGGTGCCTCTTTCTAGTCTGCATGAGGGTGACACTGGGGCTGAGCAGAGGTGCCATGTCCACTCACCTTCTCCAGTTCCTGCAAGAAGACCTGGGCCACCCAGGAGGCCCTCTCGAAGCAGGTGACCACTTCCTCTTCACGCTCAGTCAGGCGGCAGTGGGAGGCGATGGAGCTGGGCAGGCGCTCCAGGGAGAGGCCTACGGGAAAGAGATGCCTCAGGGTGGGCGGCCTGACCCAGGGAAACAGCTGGGACACAGCTCTAGGGCAGCTGGTGGGGCCAAGCAGAGGGCAGGGAGCAGATAAAGCAGCGGTGGTATCCAGGGACCAGGAGAAGACGCCCAGCCCTGTATGGGACATCACACGGTATCACCCCAGCCTGCTACGACCCCCACTCGCCAGAGCAAACATGACCTGCTCAGGTGTTCGCCTCTCCACGTGGTACAGTGGCTACCTGCCCTATGTGGGCAGGCGAGAGCCCGTGGGGACGGCCATACCACAGCCCTGCACCCGTACAGCAGGTACTGATGCCACAGTGTCCTCTGGTTGCCCTTCCCGGGCAGCCGAACCATCTGACCTCACAAAAGCTACGGTGCCCAGATCCTGGCTGCTTGGAGTGGACAGACACCCACGCCCTCCCTTTCCCTTCAATTGGCCTCCTGAGGGCTCAGCCAAATGTAAGGGCACAGTAACTGGCTACACATGAGCCCAGGGCCTGGCAGAACCAGTGTGGGACTGCTACTCTTCCCACTGGAGGCGTCAAGAGGGCACCAGAAACCAGCCTGGAATCACCAGAAGAACCTGCCAGGAAATAAAGTCACCCAACGTGGCCACGGACACCACCACGCCACAATGGCTGAGATGGCAAATGCCCACGGATCTTAGCACAATTACATTTCTTAAATTTAGAAAACATAGTTCCATGGCTGAAAAAAAGAAATCCTAGCACTCTGGGAGGAAAAAGCAGGAGGGTCAGGGGTTCGAGCACAGCTGGGCAACGGAATGACTTCGCAAGACCTTGTCTCAAAAGAAAAAGTGAAGGGACAGGAATGTAGCTTTGTAGGAAGGCCCGGGTTCAAGTCTCATTACTGCAAAAAACAAAAGCAAAATATCTAACTTAACTACCAATCTGTCAGATAAGAAGAGAAAGAACTGTTTGACCTCTTAGGGGAAAAAGGAGTCCATACAGAGTGAAGATGAGACAGGATGGGGAAGGGGAGAGTCTTAAAGGGGGACTCCGCCCCGGGAGGTGGACAGGAGACACCAAGCACCTAGATGCAGCCTTGCCTGAAGCTCTGCCAGCCTAAACTTTCCAGGGTATGCACTGTCTTTTCTTTTGCCAACATCAGCTGGAACTGTGTTTTTCGGGTCTATCGCCTCCCCAGGGTCAGAGGCCACCTGTCTCAGGGCCCCACACAGCCCCTTATGTACAGTCAGGACTCAAGGGATAACTGAGAACACAGTTAAAGGCTGAGGGTGTAGCTCAGTGATTAGAGCACTTGTCTAGGAAATGCGAGGCCCAGGTTCAATTTCCCAGCACCACGTGCTAGCTGGGCATGGTGCCACAAGTCTATAATCCCAGCATCCGGGAGGCTGAGGCAGGAGGACTGCTGTGAGTTCCAGGCCAGCCTGGGCTACACAGTGAGTTCAGGACCAGGCTGGACTACAGAGTGAGACCCTGTCTCACAAACACACACGATTTGAGCCTCCCCCACCTCGTGCCTGCTGTATTTCTGAGTGGATGACCACGCCGGTGCTCTAATCACCGAACTAATCCTGACCTCTGGCCTCAAGCTACTCGGACCATCCTGCTACATGCTGCTTCCACGAGAACCTTTCCAAAACCCCCAGGAACCCTGGCTGCTGAAGGGCAAGGTCCAGGCTCCTGCCGCCCCATGCCAGGCCTTTGGAGACCTTCCCCTTCACCCCCTGCCCATGCCATCACTGCCACAGCCAACTCCTACTAACTGCTCTGCTGGGTGGGGTGCTTTCCTGGCGGCTCCAATCCCCCCAGCAACCACGCTCCCAAGTCCACCCCAAGCCGCCGCTCACTCTGGCCCTCTGAGGGACCCTCCTCTCTCTACAGACCCTCCTCTGGATTTATCTGGACCCAGCCCCACCACTCCCAGCTCCAGCCCTGGCCGACACTGTCTCACGCCTGTATCACTACTTCTGCTTAATGGTTCACAGGTCTTCCTGGCTCCTTCCAAGACTCAGCCTCAAGGGGTCACCTTTCCCCCACCTGGCACATGCCGAGTATTAGGCAAGCCTCAGCCCGCTGGATGGAACTTGCCTGACCATGTCTGACCAAAGACAAAGTGCCCTGCAAACACAGCAACAGAATCAGTGCTGATTCTCTTTCTTTCAATCTTTCTTTGTGTACATGTGTTACTGTGTGGATGGAGCCCAGGGCTTCCTCCACACTGAGCCACGTCCCCAGTTCATTTTTTGTTTTAGTTTCAATTTTGAGTCAGAGTCTTGCTATACTGCTAAGTTGCCCAGGCAGGGCTCAAACTTGGGATCTTCCTGCCTCAGCCTTCCAGAGTGCCGGGATGACCTGCACAGCCAGGCCTGGCCGTTGTGCCTTTTCTTGACTAGATTTCAACATATCCGGATTCGGTGACCTAGCCCTCTGTCAGGCTGGCATGTGACATGGTCCAGAGGTCAGGACACCTCGGCCTGGGGCCTGGGGGAGGGCACAGAATGTGTCCGAGTTGCTCAACACAAAGCCTGTATCGTGCCGCCTGCCACATGAGTCACCGCCCAGGGAAAAGCTGCTCACTCCAGAGGGCAGAGGGGCGGAGGGGAAGAGGAGGAGAGACTCTCCTCCCTGACCTGGCACCGCCTCCTAGCCAGAAGGTGGGACCGGGCCCACGAGGACAAGTGGGGCACAGGAGGCAGCCACGACCAAGCGGCAGAGAGCCGGGCCCGGCTCGGGGATGAGCTGCATGGCCGCTGGCAGGGTCTGGCTGCCAGCCGGGCCTCCTGGGCCCGTGGCTGCAGAGGGGGACTCGGGAGGGCAGCTCTGCGGGCTCCCTCCATGCCCAGAAGCGGCCTCCCTGCCACGCTCCTCCAAGAATCCCAAGCCCACCCCTCCAGAGAGCTCAGGGCAAAGGCCCCTTCCCGGAGCTACCCTACCCTCAGCAGGAGCGGCTCCCGCCCAGCATAACGATGCTGGCTTCACCTCCAGCGTGTCCTTTTTCTGTTTCTGTTTTTGTGGTGCTGAGGGTTGACACTAGGGCCTTAGCATGGAGCCATATCCCCAGCCCTACATTAATCTTTTTTTTTGAGACAAGTTCTCACTAAATCACTAAATTGCCCGGGCTTGGCTCCAACTTGAGATCTTCCTGCCTCAGGCTCCCAAAGTACCGGGATTACAGGCCTGCATCACCGGGCCCAGCTTCATTTTTTCTCTCTGTGGTTCTGGGTACCCGTGCCAGTGCCTGGGGCACGTGAGGCAAGCACTCTGGCACAGAGCTCCGCCCCCGCCGGGACCTCCTCGGCATGTGCCTTGTGCTGTTGTCACCAGTGGCTCTGTCACTTCTGACTGATCCACCAGCCAGCGATTGCCCAGGGCCAGGTGTTCAGGGAGGATGGAAGGACACACGAGTTCGCAGGTTCGGTCATGCCCTGCGAGGAGCCTGGCAGGACTCCTCCCTCTGCACTTCATAAAGCAGTTCATGGAGAATCCACAGACAAACTGTGGTGTACTGATACGACGGAACAGTAGGAAAAAAATGAAGCCGGCGTTGCGGCACACGCTGGCAACCCCAGCACTTTGGGAGGCGGAGGCAGGAGGATCAGGGATTCGAGGCCAGCGTGTGCAACACAGTGAGGCAGTCTCAAAATGAAAATAAAAAACAGGCTGGGGATGTGGCTCCAGAGAAGCCACCACACCTACACCAAGGATTCTGCAAGGTCGCCTGACTGATTAATGAGTAAACAGGCAAGGCCGCCAGGCTGATTAGAGTAATGAGTGGACAGGCTGCAATGTCCCGAGGCCAGATTATCTTGGGCCATTGTTGCCCCGCTTATGGGCACACTGTCAGCCCTCTCCAAGCCTGGCTCAACGTTCCCGTGATTATTAAGTAAACCCTTCAAAATGTCCAACCAGAACCCAGCTCCCACCGCCCCAGAGCTCAGAATGTCACCCGCAGTGTCTGAGGCCTACGGCACAGGTTTCTCTGCTTCAGAATGACAGGCCTGTCTTCCACAGCATTTTAAAAAATGCTTTCATTTAGGGGCCGGGAGCATGGCTCAGCAGTTAGAGAGCGCTTGCTTAACAAGTCCAAGGCCCTGGGTTCAATTCCCCAGCACCACCTAAGAAGGGCCCCACCACCTGGGAGGCTGAGGCAGGAGGACTGCTGTGAACTTGAGGGCAACTTGGGCTGCATCATGAATTCAGTACAAGCCTCGACTGCACAATGAGACCCTGTCTCAAAAAGAAAAAAAAAAAAAAAGGCCTTGCTTTTTCATAAACCTTGTATTTTTGGCCAGGCTGGTCCCGGCTGGGCTGCCCTCAAGGCCTGGGAACCGGAACCTGGGGGCCTGGGGCCAGAGGTGGGAACAAAGCACGCTCTGCTCCCGCGGCCGCTTACCACTCATCCTCAAAAATTTTAGAAGTAGATTTACACGGCCCAGCCATTTCACTTCCACACGGAGACTCGAAAGATTTGAGAGCAGAGTCTTACAGATGAGCTGCCTGTGTGTGTTCGCAGCAGTACTGCCCACTGCACCGGAAGGGAGGGACAGCCCGGGGTCCACAGGCCGGCAGAGAGACCAACTGCGGCATGTCCCTTCCACGAGCCACGGAAAACAAAAGGAGACTCGGCAAGCAGGACAGTACAGATCAACCCTGCGGGCATCACACTTTCGGGGACATGCCAGATAAATACTGAATGACACTGCTTCTGTGAGGTCCGGCTCAGAGAACCCAAAGATAACGGGGGTTGCCAAAAGGCCAGGGAGAAAAGGGTCGGAAGTTACTATTTGCAAAAAAGAGCTCTGAAGCTTGGTTGCCCAAAATGCTGTCATGTATCTATATAGTCAGTGCTAGAGACTGACCACAGAACCTTCAACTCGGCTACATCCCCAGACCACTTTCAGAAGCTTCGTCGAGGCAGGCGTTCACAAGTTGTCTACCCAGGCTCGGCCTCCGCCTCCAAGAATGAGGAGACCACAGGCATGCATCTCCTCACCCGACTCTGTGTTAATAACCCCAGTGACCCACTGGGGTGCCCCAAACCCAGGCTCTTCAACCCCTTCCACACAGCTGTCCAAGGCAGCATGACCCCTGCACGGGTACGGGCCCAACTCTTGGTGCTGACTTCTCAAATGCACCAAGCCCAAAGCCCTGTCCACAACCCGCCTGTCCTGGCGATTCTTGGGACAGCCTCTGGCAGCGGAGGCCAGGGAGGCCAGGACAGGGTAAAGGGAGCCCCACAGATTCTGCCTGCCCAACCAGTGGCCTTGGCTTATCATATGTCCCCTCACTGCTCGGCCAGCAGAAAGGAATCTTGTCCTGTCTAGTGACCCCTGCCCGGGAATGATCTGAGGGCCTGGTGTCCATCCCCAGCCTCCTGCCAAGATTCCCCCTTGTAATGGCTTTGATCTGAAATGTGCCCCAAAAGGCCTCATGTGTCTGGAGGTTGTGTAATACCCATGTGCTGTTAGGACAGGGGGCCAAGCTGGAGTGGGCACAGGACTGGGCCTTGACCCAGAAGGGGCGGGTCACTGGCGCAGGTCCTGGAAGGGTGGACCTGTGCTTCCTGCCTGCCACACGTGCCCGTCTCCTGCTCCTCCTCCTGCCATGTGCTTCTGCCACTGCCATCCACCCTTGTATATGCCGAGACCTTCTGAAACGGTGAGCCAAAATAAATCTTTCCTCCCTTAAATTGTGGGTGTTGGGTATTCTGTCCCAGCAATGAAAAAGTAACTAAGCCACCCCACAATGGCTATGCCTTCCTCTTTGTCTGGGGGTCGCAGTGAGGCTGGGCAACAGTGCCAGGGTGGTCCCCTTCCCTTCCCCAGACTAACCACCCTCACCCCTTGAAAAGGAGGCCACAGCTAACAGCTGATTCCTGCCGCGCCAGGGCTAAAACAAACAAAACCAACTCTGCCATCATTCCCTGCCCTGGGAGGAGCCTCCTGCTCACTCGTCCCCCACCCCCATCACGGTTCTCAAGACGACGGAGCCCAGGGCCTCCACAATGAGCTACATACCCTGCCAATTTTTTTTTAAATTTTGATTTTGAGACAGGCTCTCACTCACTTGCTAAGTTGCCAAGGCTAGGCTCAAACTTGTGATCCTCCTGTCTCAGCTTTCCAAAGGGCTGGGATGACAGGTGTGTCACCAGGCCCAGCTAGCTCCTTGTCTAGCATGGAAGGAGGACAACGCTGACTGGGTGTCTTGGGACTCAGGGAGGCCAGGTCTTGAGAAGGCAGGCCTTGTGGCTACCCCTCCAGTGAGCTCGGCGGAGGGACCTCCAACGACCAACCATCCTCATCCCTTCTGTATGAGGCCTTCATGCTGTGCGGAGAGACCCTCAGGACCCCCCAGTCCCGGAAAGTCCACAACGCGTACCCCAGGGCAGCCCCGTGTCTAGTCTAAGCACACGCGGGTCAGGCGAATCTCAGCATGCCAAGCAGTAGGGGCAGTCACCGCGACAGGACAGGGAAGACAGGCAGAGAGAAGGCAGGCAGGGGACTGCATGCAGTCCCAGAGGGACGGAGGCCAGCACAGCTGCACCGGCACCAGCCTTACCTCCCCGACAGGACCTCGGGCCACCAGGACTGTGCTCCCCCGAGAAGCTGGAGGCGTGCTGGGAAGAGAGAAGTGCGGAAGACAGGGGACCAGGTTGGCAGGAGAGAGGCTGAGAAGGACACCCAAGTGTCACGGCAGAGACCCAGAGACGCGGCGGCAGAAGAGGATCACCCCAGCTGGCCTGTGCCGAAGCCGCAGAGAGTGGGTGTGTGAGTAGAGGGCGGAGACGCCAGAGGCCGGGGCCCCCAGGACCCTGCCACAGCCTGGCGTCAGAGCAACCATCTTAGCAGGTCTCTGGGGATGCTGGGGACTGAGGAACCTGGGTGACCCTCCAGAAAGCCACAGCCAGGAAGGGTGTGCCCGGGCCTCCCAGTCACTCTTCCTAGGTCCCAAGGAGGCAGGGAACACTGTGTGCTGGGGCTGGGGCGACACCGCACCAGAGCGTGGAGGCTCTAGTCCAGGCTCTGCCACGACGCTGGCTAACTCGGGGCAAATGGTGGATTCTCTGTGGGTCTCATCTTCCGAAGTATGAGACAAAGAAAGAGCCAGGTGTGGGAGAATTTCCAGGATGTCGAGGGGTCAGCCTGGGTTCCATAGTGAATTTAGGACCAGTCGAGACTGAGACTTTGCCTCAGGGAAAAAGAGAGAGAGAGAGAGAGAGAGAGAGAGAGAGAGAGAGAGAGAGAGAGAGAGAGAGAGAGAGAATGTTCTATCTACAACAGAAAGGGGGTAACACATACTCTACCAGGGCCAGGCATCCAATACCCATAGGACCATGGGTGGCCTTTCTAGACTTTTCTGATTTGTGGTGAAGTAGAAGACCTAGGAACAGCTTGGGCCGTGGAGCTCCAAGGACCTCACTGCCCCCAAGGCCCACCCTTGGGCCCACCTAAGGTCTATTAGATCAAGAAACAGAAGCCTGGTAGCAGAGAGCCCAGGGCCAGGCCTTTATTGACACTGGACAGACAGGGGCCGGTTCCATAGCCCCCTCCTGAAGCTGCCACGTCCAGAAGCCCAGGTACCTGAGGCCCCTCCAGACCTCCCTTTGCCCTGGGACAGCTGAGTCCCCTCAGGGCAATCCTATCAGTGCAGGGTGTCTGAGCATGACGGATGGGCCCAGGCCTCATGGCAGAGGCCTGGAACACCCCGCACTCTGGAGCTGAGGGTGGAGGCGGGCAAGCTGGATCCTAGCCTAGGCGACTGGGTGAGACCCTATCTCAAAATCAGAAACATAAATGGCGTGGGGGTGTAGCTCAATGTGAAAGCCTGCGGTTTAATTCTCAGTATCACAAAAAAAAGTCCATAAAAAAGACAGGTGCTTTCGCAGCACCGAGCACCGATGGGCAGCTAGTCTGTCCCCAGAGCAGGCCTGACAAGAGGACAGCACCCTCTGCGGCCCTTCGCCTGGCTACACGCACCTGCTGACCCCCCTGGCCATGCAACCCTTGGGGAGGAGGTTCATCCCATCTACAGACGAGCAAACGGAGGCCAGACAGGTCAGGAGGAGATCTGCCCCACAACACACAGTTTGGTAATGGGTGGGTGGATGGACCCAGGGGACAAGCAAAGTCCTCTGGTGTCCCATGTGGGGGACAGCTGGCCCTGGAGGTGCTGACCCCAGAGCGTGGGCGCTGCCCAGGGTTATGTGTCGAGACAGTGGGCCCACTGCCTGGGCTGGCACTGACGGCTACCTTTGATGACCAGCGCCTCCGCCAGCATCCGCATGTGGTACAGGGGCTTGGCGTCCACAGACATGCCATCGATGCCGGCCCGCGCGTACATGCTCAGGGCGTCTCGGTAGGAGCCCTCCACGTAATGCAGCTTTCCCAGGATCAGCATGGCCTCGTTCAGGTACTGGGGCTGGAAGGACAAGGCCGAGTTAGCAGGCTCCGCCCACCCCTCCCGGAAGCCACGCCCTCCCCCCCGTATCTGCAGTCCATTGGCACAAGGTAGTTCTGCTTTTGTTTAGTTTCTTTTGTGGCCTTCCCTGAGCTCCATCCTCAGCCAATATATCTTATTTTCATTTTGAGACAAGGTCTCACTAAGTAAGTTGCCCAGACTAGGCTGGAACTTGCGATCCTCCTGCCTCAGCCTCCCAGAGCAGTGGGATTACAGGTGTGCGCCACTGGGCCCAGGTACTAGCTTTGAATGAGGTGCTTCCGTGGAACCCTGGCAGCTCCATGCCTCTGTCTGCAGCCCCCAGGAGGCTGCAGAGTGGGCTCTACTCCCTCCTGAGGTCCCCAAAGGCTCCAGCCCAGGCTGGGTATTCAGAACACAGGCGCCTGGCCAGAACACAGGGAGGAGGGCCAGGCCAGGATGTCTGGGGCCCGAAAGGCAAAATATCAGGGGGCTTTTTTCTACACACCATATGCACAAGTACAGAATGAGGTGAAAGGCTCCCTGCAGGGACCCTGGGGCCTGCAGGAGCTCTGTGGGGGAGAGTGACGCCCTCTGGGAGAGCAGCTGTAGCCCCTGGCCTCCACCCCCGCGCCTGAGGCCCGTAGGCTCTGGGGGACAGGACCCAGCAGGCCCCTGCTAACAGGCACCGATGTGTCCGGAGCTCCCTGGAGACGCACCTCTGCGTTTCCAGCTTGTGGCACTGGTGGTAAGGGACATCCCTGCCTTCCCACTGAAAGGTAGAAGTCAAGGGTGCCTGTGACCTGGGGCCTTCCACCCCTCCCTGTCAAGTGCTGCCTTGAGAATGCGGTGTGGCCAAGCCAGGCGCCGGGACCAGATCCTACTTCCGTGCGTGCGTGTGTGCGTGTGTGTGTGTGTGTGTGTGTGTGTGTGTGTGTGTGTGTGTGTGTGTGTGATTTTGAGACAGGATCTCACTAAGTTACTAAGTTGTCCAGGCTGGCCTTGAACTTGAGGTCCTCCTGCCTCGGCCTCCCAGAGTGTTGGAGTGACAGTCCTGCACCACCAGGCCCATAAGTCTCTGTGTGTTAAGTTGGTTTTCAGGCATACTCCTGTTGCCTCTGCCCACTCAGAACCCTTCCTCTCACCTGTGTAGATCCCCCGTTGCCCTTCAGGCCCTGCTTAGGCCCACCTGGAAACCTCCTAATGCCCTGGGCCCTCCCTTCTGCTGAACCCCTATGACGCCCCCCAGGAGGCCCTGCACATCCCTGATCTGCTCTCTGACTACTGATTACCTCTTGAAGGCTCCTTCAAGGGCAGTCACTAGCTTCCCCCAAAAGAGCCCCCCATCTTCCTGGGCCAGGGTCACGGAAGGCACATCCCAAGGGACGTGGCCTGCACGGTTTCCAGGCAGGGCACCAACTGTGCCTCAGTGTACACACTGAGGCTCTCCACTCCTCCAGAGCAGCACACGGGCAGCAGGACCCGAGCAGAGGCTGGGGCAGCTGAGCACTGCTGCTGAGACAGCAGTGGGCCGTTCGGGGCCCAAGGGAGCAATATGCTCATCCCGTCTCCTGAACCCAGGAAGGGCACTGAGCACAGTGGCTGGTCAAGGCTCCTGGGGGCCGGGGACCAGGAACCAAAGAACAGTGCAGCCGATGCTCACCAAGCTAAATTTATACAAAGTGTGATAAAAAAATACAGTAAATGTTTACTTTTTTAAAAAAATGCATTACAGTAAAAGTTACATTGCAGGGGATGCCCCCCAGACACTTCTCCAGCACGTCGCCCATGGCCCTGGCCACTTTCGGAAGCAGCTCCGAAAGTCCTTCCTGAGTGCCATCAGTTGCACGGTCGTGGCTGCCTGGATGTCCCAAATCTTTTATTTGACAGAAATCATCATAAATGTTTTTGAATGGATTCAGGACATTGAGGCAGACACAAAAAGACGATCTTGCCTGCATGCGTGTGTGCGTGCATGCATGGAAGTGTGTGTGTGTGTGGGTGGTATGAGTTGGGAACTGAGCCCAGGGCCTTCATATTGAGCTACATCCCAGTGGTCTTTTTATTCTTTGGTTTTAAAACAAAGTCTCAATAAGTCACTAATTTGCCCAGACTGGTCTCCCGTTCGCCACCCTCCTGCCTCAGCCTCTCAGGGCGCTGGGCCTACAGGCCTGTAACACCAGGCCCAGCATTTCGGAACGTCTTCTGACCAACCACTCCCTGTTCCGGTGCCAAGTGCCAGGCCCGGACCTCAGTTATAGCTCTGGACACACGCCAACACAGAGCTGCTGCCTGGGTGCCTCGCTGGGGGATCTTGTCCAAGCACAGGCTCCGACGCCCACTGGGCACTTCTCACCGGCCCCCGAGGGTGCACACGCTGCTGGTGAGGGGCTCACAGTGTGAGCAGTGCAGGTCCAGACCAAAGCGTGTGGACACGTCCCTTTCCACCTCCCTCCCATTCCTTGCTGCATATGCAGTAGGCGCCCAGTAAGTGTACGGGGACTCCAAATGGCGTGCCCAATTCTGGAGCTCTCTGTGGCCGGGCAACTCTGCATATCTGCCTGTGTCTGGCTACTCACAGGCTGACGGAGGCTTTAGAGCCCCAGGACCCCTGGAGGAACCCCAAAGAACTAGGCACGCAGAAGGTCGACCAAGTGTAACCTAAGTCCCAGGCTTAGCCACGTGTGGAGTTTTTAAATTTCTAATGAAAGTTTTGAGTCACATTTAAGAAGGTGAAAGTAGCGAAATGAAGTTGAATGTTTTCTTGAATAAAATAAATTCAAAGGACTATGATTTGAGCCAGGGGTGTGGCCCAGTGGTTAGAGCTCTTGCCTAGTGCATGCCAGGCCCTGGGTATGATCCCCTGGCACCACATAGAGATTAGCTGGGCGTGGTAACACACGCCTCTAATCCCAGCACTCGGGAGGCTGAGGCAGGAGGACTGCCGTGAGTTTGAGGCCAGCTGGATCTAGAGTGAGACCCTGTCTCAAAAAAAAAAATGATTATTTGAACACGTAATCAATATAAAAAGTTAGTGCACTACATGTGTGCATGCATGTGTGCATGTACGCAGTGCTGGGGACCGAACCCAGAACTTTCACCTCTTCATTCTTTTTCAAAAAACAAAAAAAATTTTGTTTTAAATTTTCAGACAGAGTCTTGAGAAGTAGCGCAGGCTGGGCATGAACAATCTCTGACCTTGGCCCCCTACCCTGCTGGGCTGACATGTAGGCACCCGAGCCCAGCCACATCAGTGCTGCTCTGTGTCCCCCCCCACCCCCCCCTTATTTTTTCTCGAGACAGGCTTCAAGCAGAGTCATCCTCTTGTTCCAACCTCCCAGGTGCTGGGATTACAGGTAAGCGCTACCACACGTGGCTTACGTGGTACCGGGAAATCGAACTCAGAGCCTTAGCACCTGCCAGGTGCCAGCTCTAACCCCTGTGCCATTCCTCCAGTCCTCTGTTCCTTGCTTTAAACCAAGCCTCTGGAATCCAGCGTGTGCAGTACACATACTCACGACTGGTCTCTGTCAAATCCAGCCCTACCGCATGCCACGAGGCATCCCACATGGCTGTACCAAGTGCAAGGCCGACCTAGAAGGCAGGCTTGTTCAGAGGACCAGACGAGCAGGAAAGAGGAGAGGAAGCCCCAGGCGTGGGGGGCCACTCACCGGTAGCCGCCCGTGGCTGAGGATGTTGCTCAGGTAACCTTTGGCCTCACTGATCCTCTGTTCCTCCTTCTCCAGCACGGGCACGGAGTCCTTCACCTTGGCCTGGTTTTCCTTCACACACTGCTCCAGCAGGGCTTCGGCCAGCAGCAGCTTCCCCAAGTCATCTGAAACCAGGCAGAGCTCCAGGTGGGTCATGAGGTGGCCCCCGTGAATGACTGAAAACCCCAGCACAACCCCCACCCCTAATACCTGGCCCACCATGCCAACTGCTCAGGTTAGAGCTCTTGCCTAGTGCGCACATTTTCCATAAACTTAAACAGCCTTTAAAATAACACACACACACACACACACACACACACACACACGGGCCTTGTGCCGTGGTCACTGCACGGCTGCACTTTGAGTTTCATTTCCTGCTCTAAGTCGGCAGTCAACAAGGATCATGGCCCAGGACTTAGGTACAAATGACCCAAATTTTGGAATTTAAAATGAAGGACATTCCAGGCCTGGCAGTCAGGCGGGTGATCCCAGCACTCTGGCTGGAGGATTCCAAGTTCCTAAGTAGCCTGAGCAATTTTGCAAAAGCCTGTCACTGGCTGGAGGAGTGGCACAGTGGCTAAGTGCTTGCCTAGCAAGCTTACAGCCCTGAGTTTGATTCCCCAGCACCACCTAAATTAGGTACGGTGGTGCACGCCTATAATCCCAGCACTTGGGAGGCTGAAGCAGGAGGATTGCAGAGTCCAAGGCCAGCCTGGGCTCCACAATGAGTTCAAGACCAGCCTGGGCTACAGAGTGAGAGTATGTCTCAAAAAACGAAACAAAAACATGTCACAGCATCAAAAATAAAACAACAATAAGGAGAGAAAGAAAGAAAGGAAGGCTGGGGATGTAGCTTAGTGTGAATACCCTGGGCTCAGTTCCCGGTACCCCCAATGTAACTAAGTAAATCAAGAACATGAAAGACAGAAGTCATACCCATGGTCCACTGTGGATAATACGTGCTCAAACCACCACGGAGGTCTCCCCAGACAACTGGAAAGGAAGCCCCAGGAGGTGGCTTACCAACACACTCCTATGCACTCCCAATTTCCACGTAACCATGACCACGTCCTCTCAGGTCGGGCCGAGAGGGACTATGGGGAGAGCTGGGGCTCCTGCCGTTGGGCAGCAGCTTGGCTGCGGCTCCTGCTCGCACCCCCTGGCGCTCTCTCACACACACTGACCCACGAGCACAGCTCCCCCACCTGGCAGGTGGCTTTACACAGCTCAGCAGAATTTGCTGTGCCCCCTACCACACGGGAGAGCCAGTCCTGTGGCAGCCATACTCCCCCGTGGTATAAGTGACTTGGGCAGGAGAGCAGGGGTTGGGTGTGCAGCGTTTGGCACCAAATGCGGGTCCATAGTGGCTTCAGTGGCTGCGCCTGGAACCCCTCCCCTAAACACTGGACCCGGACCTGGTAAAGGAAATAGGTGGAGAAGGAATCAGACCCCCTCAGCGCCCCAAAGAGGAAGTCCCCAGGCGCACCCACAAGTCAGCCGACACTGAGTCTAGGGTGGGGGCTCAGTCCTCTCTTTCTCTGTCTGCCTCCTGCTTACCTCCTTCTCACTCCCACATCCCACCCTCTGCTCAGTCCCAAAGCCCCTAGTCCCAAATTGCACACTGCCAGGCCTGGTGGCGTAGGCCTCTAATCCCAGCACTCCGGGAGGCTAAGGCAGGAGGATCACATGTAGAAGCCTAACTTGGGCAACTTACAACCTGGTGAGACTTCATCTCCAAAATCAAAAATAGAAATGGGCTGGGGAATATGGTTCCATGTGAAGGGGCTGGGCTCGAGCCCCATGCTCCCCCCGCCACATACACGCACACACTTTCACATTTCCTGAGAAAATCCTCCCTCCCTCCTGGGGACCCCTACAGCGAGCAGCCCTAAGCCCAGATCCCACAGCGCCGCCGTCTCAGGAGATGCAGCTCTGAGAACGCTTGTTACAGGGTCCTCTGCCACCTGCCTCACAATATGACTTTGCTTCGTTTGGTACTGGAGATCCAACCCAGGGCCTACTACAGCTCTAGTCATTTTTTTGGGGGAGGGGGTGTTGATTTTGAGACACGGTCTCCCTGAGCCACTAGGCAGCCCAGGCGGAACTCAAACTGGTGATGCCCCCTCCTCAGTCTCCCAGAATTGCGATTACTGGTCTGACCCTACCTCATGATTTGTGTGCGTGTGTGTGGTACGTATGGGAAGACAGGTCTCACTTTGTAGTCCAGACTGGTTCGGACCTTACTTTATAGCCCAGACCAGCCTCGAGTTAATGGCAGTCTTCCTGCCTCAGCTTCCAGCATTCTGGGATCACAGGCATGTACTACCACGCCAGGCTAGTTTTCATGTGAAGCTGAAGAATCGAACCTAGGGCCTTGCAGATGCTAGAGAGGTGCTCTAACCACTAAGCTATGACCCCAGCCCCCTCATCACATTTAAAATTGACATTTTAAGAGACTGAGCAAAAGTCCCTGTTGTGATTTATCCGCTGCTATCAGGGCCTGTGGGTGAAACCGCTATACAGGACGACATTTCAAAATTGCTCTGTGCCCCCTGGCTGGCCCGTGTGGATGACTCTTCCTGCAGCACTGCTTGTATCAACAAAAAATACACTTTACGTCCATCAGGCTAATTAAAGTGTGGCTCTCCATCCAAAGGACCACCGCGCAGCCATAAAACAGACTAAGGACACTCTGTACGTGACATTATGAACTGTCGAGCACACCAATAAGACACCCAGCGCACAACAGCACTCTAATCCGCTGCTGGCCTGTCTACGTATGCAACATGTGACACTCCCAGCGTGCACCTGCACAGCCAGCTAAACCCTCCCCAGCTAAGCCGGCATGGGCGGACACTAGGCTTGGTTTCTCCCTCTCTATGTTTTGGAATGTTTCAGCCACGTCAGTCTATTACCTAAAGAAAACACGAAATTTCAATCGACCAAGAACTGAAAGGCTATATTTTCTGTTTCTAAATTTGATCCAGGAGCCAACTGGCTGCCTCTCGCTGGGCAACCAAGCCAGGCCGCAGGGGCGTCCAGACCTGGGCATCCTCGGCTGTCCTCCTCTGCTAGCTGCGTGCCCACGTTTGCATGCATAAAACTAAGAGCCAGGACTGTTGTGATGGTCCAAACAATAATCTCAGCTTTCTGGGAGGCTGAGGAAGGAGGATCGCAAATTCATCCCCATCCTGGGAAACACAGGAAGTGAGAAAGACACTGCCTCAAAATAAAAGAAAATAATAAAGGTTCGACTATGAAAGCCCTGAGTTCATTCACCAGGAGTCAAAAAACAAACAAACTTGGGGAGTATCCATAAAAGCCTGCTTGCTCCTAAGGAGGGAAAAGGAAGTAAGGCCCTACCTAGACTCTGCCCCCAGGGAAGGCCACACCCCTCCACTCCCGAAGCGTCCACGCCCGACCCATAGCCTGGCCATCTGGCCACCATGCCTTCAAGCCATCAGGCCGTCAGGTTACCCTGCCCACCTCTGCCAGGCATCTACCCAACCCAGACCTCCCACGGCTCCTTGGCCCTGTGCCATCCATACACAGGAAACCAGCTTTCTCCTGGGCACAAGCAGTAAGTGTCCCTTACCCAGGCAGCAGCTGGGTGGTCAGGGTGCTGGATCAACGTGCAGAACTCAGGAGTGGACCCACAGGGAGAGCACAGAGCAATTGGGAATCTGCTGGATCTAACTGCCCTCACCACCCGTCCTGGGAATCCCGCCCAGCCTTCACACTCAGCTACATCCTCAGCCCTTTCTAAATTCTTTCTTATGACAAGGTCTCACTAAGTCACTAAGTTGCCCAGGCTGTACTCAAACTTGCCGTCCTCTGCGTCAGCCTCCCAGAGTGCTGGGATTACAGCCTGTGATGAGTAAAACACGGGGAGAATGGCACTTGTGTATTTTTCTTTAATTTTCCTAGTGCAGCCGGCCTGGATACATTGTGAGTTTGGTATCAGCTTGGACTACAGAGCAAGACTCTTGTCTCAAAGATAATAATTTTTCTAGTGCTTGGAGCTGAAGGAATAGCACAGTGGTTAGAGTGCTTGCCTAGTAAGTGCAAGGAACTGAGTTCAATTCTGCAACACCACGTAAACCGGGCATGATGGCGCACACCTACAGTTCCAGCCCTCAGGAGGCAGAGGCAGGAGGATGGCAGTGAGTCTGAGGCCAGCCTGGGCTACACAGTGAGTTTAGAACCAGTTTTGTTCAGAACAAAATCCTGTCTCAAATTTTTTTCCTAGTGCTTCATTTATACTGTATTTTATGACAGAATCAAAGCACAACAGGTTAGGGATTTAAGCAGAACCAACGGATTCCTCACCATGACCCTTGGAGAGGCGCAGCTCTAATTCCTAAGGCGGAATGAGCGCTGATCCTTGCAGAGGGCTTCCAGAGTGCCATGTGCTTCGTTTTATATTCTTACTTAACTACATAATGCAGATATTATTCCCATCTTATAAATGATAATAAAATAAGAAATAGAGTCAGGGTCACAACCAATAATAATCCTACAATGTTGCCAAAAACTATCCGGCTTCTCCTACACCCAGTGCAGAGCTTCTGGGACTTAAAGGACAGCCAAGAGGAGTGACGAGTAGGCTGGAAACAGGCAGAGCAGGCCTGTCACCCCAGCACTCTGAGAGGCTGAGGCGGGAGGATCACAAGTTGGAGCCCAGCCTGGGTAAACTTAGTGACTTAGCAAGACCCTGTCTCACAATCAAAACTAAAAGTAGGCTGGGCATGTAGCTCAGTGCAAAGGCCCTGGGCTCAATCCCCAGGACCATCCCCCCGCAAAGTTCTAAATTTTCAGTTGTTAAAAGATTCTAGGTGATAAAGACATCTCCATCCTCTCAAAGGGCAGGCAAGTGGCTTCTTAGCACCCTGTGAAATAAAACCTACTCCCTGTCCAGGTTTGAGTCAGGGGACGAGCTCACCTCAGCCCAGGGACATGAAGAGGACACTGTCATAGGAGTGGCCTCCCGCACAGTGCCAGGTCTCAGGGGCCCCCTTGGAGGCCATCTGCCCAGACCTCGCCATGGAGGAAAGGGCTCCCCTCCCACGACTGCCCACCCACCACCAGGATCTGTAGGCCTGGTTCGGATGGGACAGTGGTTTCTGCAGCTGGTGCCCCAGCGCCTGCAGAGAAGGCAGCCTGCCCACCTCAGCCAGGGAGGGAAAGGCTAGACTCTTTGGAAACTCGCAAGGCCACCGTAAGACTGCGGCTGGGCTCAAAACCACCTCCAACCTCAAAGCGTCACTGCGCTGTAAATGAAATGATGGCAAGATACAGACTGCAGACGAAGAGAGACTCAGGAGGGTCACGCGCATGACACACAGTGACAGGTTAGTAGGAGGAACCCAGGCGGAGGGGCGCATAGGTGTCAACGTCAAAGCTTTTTGATCTTGGCTCTGTTTGAAGTTTTCTTAGTAAAATGGTAAAGGTGAGTCCAACCCAACAATCAAACACAACCTGCAGCCAAAATGTACCTGCTATGTAGTATTTTTGTTGTTGTTGTTGAAACAGGGCCTCACTATGTAGTACAGGCTGACCCTGAATTCATAATCCTCTTGCCTCAGCCTCCCCAGTGTCCAGATTACAGGCCCGTCATGCCTGGAAAACTGCTAGATATTTTTTAAGGGATAATGATAGTATGTGGTTATAATTTTTTAAAGCTATTATTTAACATATACTGAAGTATCAATGTGTGTGTGCGGAAGGGGTTGAGGTATAACGCAAACAAGATAGTTCTTGGGATCACAGCTGATCACAGATTGGCTTCATTCTTTTTTTAAAAAGTTTCAGACATTTTTCACGATAGTTTTGTTGGTTGTTGCTGGTGGGGGAGGGCATGGGGACAGAACCCAGGACCTTCACACTGAGCTGCACTCCCAGCCCTTCTGTCATTTTAACATAAGACAGTGTCTCCCTAGTAACCCAGACAATCTTCCTGAACTCACAATCCTCCTGCCTCAGCTTCCCAGAGTGGGATTCCAGGGGGGCTCTTGGTATTTACACAAGTATACCCATAACCAGCACCACCAGCCAGGCTGTGGAACTCCCCTGCCCCACCCAGACTCAACCTAAACCGGATATGTGGTTGAAGAACACGAACAACAGAGGCGACTGCCTTCCCCAGGAGGTGACAGGAGCAGCCTCCCCACATGGGATAAGGGGCAGGGCCCCCCTCACCCCATCCTCCTGCCTCTGGGGTGCACCCACACCCTGGGAGCTTCTTTTAGATCCTGTAAGAACCTCTAACACAGCTGGCCGTGAGGCCTCCGTAAATGGGGTGCACTGGGATTTAGCTGGGCACCTCCGGGCCCTCCCACATCACATGACTGATGGGGCCTGGGGCCACTAACATGAGTTTCACAGGCCAGGTGGGACTCCAAGTCTCCCTCCTGCAGGACACTGGAGAGTTGAGGGGTCAGCACTAACACCTCAAAAAAGAACAAGTCTCCATTTCCCGGGTGATCAGGTAACCCGGTACAGAACCGAAGCAACATCAACGCCCAGAACTTGGAGCCTGGCCCCTGGGGGCCAGGGGTGCACCTTCCTCGGGCTTGTGTGTGCGCGTGTGTGCATGTGCATGTAGCTGTGTGGGCGCGCAAAGACATACGTGCCGGTGTCTGCGTGCATGCTCACATCTGGAATTAACGGTGGGAGAGAAACTGCTCAAACAACACAACCCAGGGCTGGCAGGGGAGACCTTACCAGCTGGTGTCTCTCTTCTAACGCCGGGGGTCCCCGAGGACGCCTGCTGGCTCTGGCCTACCTCCCCACCATAGGCCGGCTGGCGGGGTCTAAGGCTTTACCGTGGTTCGCCACTCCCCAGCCCCAGGAAGGAGCTCCACACCTGGGCCAACAGGTGAACTGCCAAGGAAGCCCCGCCTCCTGCCAGCGCGCTCCTATCAGGTTCTAACGCTGATACTGATTGACAGGAGGCAGAGCTTAGCTCCCCATTCCGGTCCCGCTGCTGCGGGGCCTTGCAAAGCTAACCTCCAATCTAATACGGAACAAGTGCATACCTCCTCCGCCCCCTGGCCTTAACTACAGGCGGCCCTGGGGTCAAAAGGTTGGAGACGAGTGTTTGCTGAAAAAACTGCCCTCCTCACAAGAAGCTTGAAAATACAGAGAACATTTCATAAAGCCGTGCCCGTTATAACGGGCCGTACCACTCATTCCCTACAACGACCCACAGAACACTGCAAAGTTTGAGAAATGTCATATTTATACTCTTTCCTTGGCTTACCCGTCAGGCTTTACGCTGCTGAGCACATTAAGGCTCTGAGAAATTCTGCAAGTTAGTTTTTAAAAAATATTTACATTTATTTATTTTGAGACAGGGTCTCACTAAGTTAGTAAATTGTCCAGGCTCGGCTAGAACTTGCAATCCTCCGGGCTCAGCCTCCCAGAGTGCCGGGATTCTCAATTTGCACGCCTGGGCCTGGCTTCCGCGTGTTTCCTATCAGTGAACCCATTCTTTCCAGCTGAAGTGTTTTGGCTCCCGAAACTCTGTCTTGGGATACTCATTGACCAAGTGGTGCCACCTGAGGCCTCTAAAGACCGCGGAGGGAGAAGGGCCCGTGGTGCGGGAGGGAGCGGGCCAGGTTTCCACACCTACCGGGAACCACGCCTTCTGCTCAGGCCCGTCCTCACTAGCCAGCCCCACACGGGGACAAACAGCAACCCTGAGTTCGCTCCTCTTCCCTGGAATAGGGCCCACCTGCTTCAGCTGCTAGGCTCAGATCTGCACCAAAGCCTCAAACAGTCTGTCCACCAGGCCCCGGGGACCCTCCTATGCCTCCTCCCAAGTGGGGTAGGGGCCCAGCGCTAGTTCCACCGCTACCCCGACGCCTCCTCCCCTTCCTCTGAGCTCCACAATCCGCACGTGACTGCCCTGTGACCGCCCCAGGGAGGGGCAGCCCCGGGGCAGCCCCTGGGGGACTGCCGCAGGGGCAGGATCCCTGCTGTCCGGCTTTCAGATGACTTGAAGGATGGCCTCCGAAAATGCGGTTCAATCCCGGTTTCCGAAAAGTAGTGGCCCTGTGACTCAGTTATTATTATGGGGCCTTGGTTTCCTCACCTGTGAAGGGGGCTCACACGCGACCGTTGGAGTTGCGATCGGTGGCATGGCCCTGTAATCCCAGCATTCTAGGAGGCTGAGGCAGGAGGATGGCCAGGATGAATGAGCCCAACCTGCGCAACTCAGCAAAGCTCTGTCCCAAAATCAAAAATAAAAATGGGGTGGATGCAGCTCAATGTGAAGGCTCTGGCCTCGATCCCCATAATAACAACAACAACAAAAACAACAACAATAATAAGGACCGACTGTTGCAGTTGCTGTGAGGAGCCCAGGGCCCAATTAAAATACTCCGGACAGTGACTGGCACACAGGCGGCGCCACATGCGTGCTGGCTTTGACTGCTGATAATCCTGCCCAGGCCGAAGGGTCTTGGAAGCACTTTAAATTTGCACCTGCCCCGGCTCCTTCCTCAGGGCACGTGGGGGGCTCAGCGCGGGGAAGCACCCGGACGGGACCCCGGCTCCGAGCCTGGGCGGGGCGTGTTCCCCGCCCACGAGGATGCCTGCCCGCCGCGGCACGGGGCCGGCCCAGCCAAACCAGCCCTACCGCTACTGCCACCGAGCGCCCGGAGGGATGGGGCCCGAGGTCGCACCGATGAGGAAACTGAGGCACGCCAAGCGCCTCCACGCCGTGCCACGCTACCCGGGTGCTCCAGGAGCCCGGGCTCCCTCCCTCGGCCCGCAGTGGGGGTAGCTCAGCTCAGCCTTCACGCGGGACGGGAGCGCGGGACCGGGGGTGGGGGCAGAGTCCCGGTCGGCACCGCCGCGGCAGGGAGAGCGGAGCCACCGCGGTCCGAGAGGCCGGGGCAAGAGGGTCGCGAGCTCGAGAGCGGCCGGGGCGACACGGCAATTTCAAAACTAAAAGTGGGTCGGGGAGGCCGCTCGGTGCCAAGGGTGTGGGTTCGAGCCACAAAACAGAAAAACTAAACTTAGAAAATAAAACACGTGCTGACGAGGTAGCTGGCGCGCCGGATCCTCGGAGCCGGCGTAGGAAAAAGAGGTGCCGAGAGCGCGAGCCGGTCCCCCCGCCCGCCACGCGGGACGCCCCGACTCACCGGCGTCCGGCGCGGGCAGCCTGGCGCCCGGGCTGCTCCTGCGGGCCCCGCCGCCGGGCGCGGGCGGCTGGCGGGCCAGCGCGAGCAGGCGGCCCCAGTGGCCCTCGGCGCGGCAGCGCTCCAGCTCGCAGTCCGGCTTCAGGTGGGCGCCGTGCGCGCCCTTCGCAGCCATCGCCCCGCGGGCGCCGTGCCGGGGCGGGCGCAGGGGACCCGGAGCCCGGGGCGGGGCCGGCGGGCCGGCTGCGGCGCCCCGGCAGGCGGGCTCCAGGGCGGCGCGAGCGGCGGCGGGCGCGGCGCGGGCGGCGGGCCGGGGGGACCCGCGCGGGCGGCGGCAGGGGGCGCTGCGCCCGGCGCCTCGAGCCGCCGGCGCCTCCGCAGCAGCAGCTCCCGGGCCTGCCGCTGCTGTCGCCGCCGCCACCCGCGCCGCGCCCGCCCCGAGCGCGGACACCGCCCCCAGCCTCGGCTCCGCCCCCGCGGGCGCGCGGCGCGCGCCCAGCAAGCCGGGGGCGCCCCCGGCCACCCACGCGCCTGCGCGCCGGCGCGCGCCGCCGCCGCCGGGTCCGAGCTCACGCTGGTGCTGCGCCGCGCCCGGCCGCCAGGGGCGCTGATGGCGCGCCGTCCCCGCGCCGATCGCGACCCGGGCCGACGGGCTTTGTGCCGTGGTCCCGCCGCGCGTCACAAATCCCGGGCCGGGCGGCCGGCGCGACCCCGCCCGGTCCTCCGGATGCCCCGCCGCGAGAGTCTGATTTCATTTCGTTTTACTGGTGGCTTCATTGTGCCCCGACCCCTTCGCCTGCCCTTCCTCTGTGGACACGAGGTCCTGCGAGTCCTCAATCACACAGGCGGGGCTCCACCTTGCCATTCTCCCGCCTCAGCCTCCCAGAGTCCTGGGACCACAGCGTGCGTGCACCCCCACGCCCGCTTCCGTGTCTCTCCCCGCTCCTCCCCGGGAGCGCCGGCTGGCTCCAGGCCCAGGCCGGCCGAGCGACCCCTCCACCTCCTTCTCTCTCCCAGACGAGGTCTCCCCAGCCTCGCCGCCCGAAGGCGCGGCCCGCGCTGCTCGCTCTCCGGCGGGACTCTTAGCAAGACCCTGTCTCAAAAGAAGGCCCTGGGCTGTACTGATGAAAGAAAGCAAAGGAAGAGATAAAGGAAGATAGACCATAGGTTGCGTGCCCAGACTCAAGGCTCCAGGCAAACTTTTTGTAGTTGGGAGACTCCCGGGGGACAGGAAGTGGCTCCCTGCCTCCCCAGTGCACAGGTCCCCACCAGACGGGGCCAGGCAACCCCTTAGCGGTAAGGAACCGGCCGCTGGCGCTGGAGTCCCAGCCACCTCGTGGTGGAGAGGTTTCCCGTGGTAACGTACAGCTTGGGACTCCAGAGCCCCACCCCAGGGGCAGCAGGTCCCTGCAGGGCGAGAGTGGGAACAGTCTTCCTGGCCTCTTGGGGACCTGACTGCCTGACGCTGAGCGCTGTTGGGAGCTTGTGGGAGCCCCAGGGAGACGGGGACAGGAGTGGCATTCAGACAGCTCGGGCTGTACATTCCTCCTGGTGGCTCCGGTCAAATCCTGTCCAGCTGGCTCTGAGCTAGCCCGGGGCTGCCCTGGATGGTCACCAGAACCGGCTTTCCCTGGAGAGAGCGGCTGGGTCGGTGGGGAGCGGGGAGCAGGTGGCGCCTGCCCCAGTCCTACCCCTGCCCTCCTGGAAGTCAGCCGGGCAGTAATGAGCCCAGGCTTCAGTAAAGGAGGTGGCCCAACAGGCGAGAAAGCCTCTCCTCCCTGCCCCGCTCTCTGGTGACTTCTCCCCAGAGCATGGAGCCCTGCAGGGGGGGACACTGCTTGGTTCTCTGACCAAGCCACCAACATGCAAAGGAGGGTCCAAAGCTACTGTAAATGTTAAAAACTTTTAAAGAATCCATTAGGGTATAAGACACACGGCTATGAACTCCCCTTAAAACCTTCCCCCTTGCCTGAAGACACCTGTCCCACCCTTTTGCCTCTTTTTTTTTTTTTTTTTAAGAGGGTCAGAGATAAATGGTGGCCTGAGGCTGGCTATTGAAAAGCTACAAGGGCTGGGGGTGCAGCTCAGCAGTTACAGCTCTTGCCTAGCAAGGGCAAGGCTGAGCCTTTGATTCCCCAGCACCACAAACCAGGGGTAGTGATGCATGCCTGTAATCCAACACTCGGAAGCTGAGGCAGGAGGACCGCCCTGAGTTGGAGGCCAGCCTGGGCCCCATAGTGAGTTCACAACCAGCCTGGACTAAAGAGCAAGACCCTGTCTCAAAAAAAAAAAAATCTTCCTGAAACTTCTTTAAGAAATGAAAGTTTTTATAACTTTCACCATCCCAGCCCAGAGCAGAAGTAAAGCGTCTTGTGACCAGCAAGCCGGCCACGTGTGGACAGTGTCCACAGTCCCCAGGATTGACTCAGGATTCACTTCGGGCGGCCTTACTCCACCCTCCCTCCCCCCACCAGGCAAACTGTCCGAGTGGCTGGGATAGGTAAGGCCTGAGGCCACCAGTGGGCCCGGCCATACAGAAGTGGACTGACAAGCCAGGGGGTGTCTGCCCCACCTTCTCGCCCTGTGGGGTTCCCTGGGAGCCCGTGCTCCCAGTACAGTAGATGGCTGAGCCTACACTGCTTTTCCTGACACCCCATCCTGCTGTCCCCCAAAAGTCTGGATTTGAATATGAATTTCACCTTTGCTTCAGGATCAATGGTCTGTCTGCTCAAGTCATTGGTGTGTGTCCCACAGAACAGGATGACAAACTGCCATTGTTACTCCGTTAAAAACACCTTCTGGGATTGGAGGAATGGCTCAGTGGTTAGAGTTCGATTCCCCAGCACCACATAAGCCGGGCATGGTGGCGCATGTGCCTGTAATCCCAGCATTCAGGAGGCTGAGCCAGGAGGATTGCTGTGACTCCAAGACCAGCCTAGACTCCATAGTGAGTTCAGGACCAGCCTGGGCTGCAGAGTGAGACCCTGTCTCAAAACAAAACAAAAAAAGACAACAAGAAAAAAACCTTCCATCTCTTCGTTTTCTTTTTTCCCCTACAGATTTATTTTAATGCACCCGGCAAAGGTTTCTTTCAAGGAACTTTGCTGGGGGTTTGTCATCCTCAATTCTAACCTTTAAATCTCTTATCAGTTCTGGAAAATTCTTTCTTTTCTTTTGAGACAAGGTCTTGCTCTGTAACCCAGGCTGGCGTTGGACTCAGGACAGTCGGCCTGCCTCAGCCTCCTGAGTGCTGGGATTACAAGCATGTGCCACCATGCCCAGCTTTATGTGGTACTGGGGAATCAAACTCAGGGCCGTGTGCTTGCAAGGCAAACACCCTTTTATCTCGTTCCTCCATCACCAGTTCTGGAAAATTCTTCAATATCACCCCTGCTCATCCTCTCTCCTCCTGCAAGGCCAGCGGACCCTCAGTCACCCCCCTTCTGCCACCTTCTCTGTGACTCTCATTCTGCTTGTCTACTTTCCAGTGGTTTTTCTCTCTTTAAAAACTTTTTTTTTTTTGAGACAGGGTCTCACCCTGCAGTCCAGGCTGGTCCTGAAGTCACTATGGAGCCCAGGCTGGCTTGGACTCAAGGCAATTTTCCTGCCTTGGACGTTCAAGTGCTGGGATTACAGGTGTGCGCCACCGTGCCTGGTTTATGTGGTGCTTGGGATTCGATCCCAGGGTCTGTGTGCTTGGCTGTGACTGCTGAGCTACCTTCTCAGCCTTGGTTTTTTTCTCTTAATTTCATTCCAGTTTCCTCTGCTGTATTTTCCAGTTCATGCTCTCTTCTCCTGTGTCTAAATGGTTGTTAAACACACCCAACCTCCCCTGAGCTTTTAACACTTATGTTTTCCTGTCCACACATTGCTGTGTGACTTCTTTTTCTATATGCTATAATTTTTTTCTTTTTTTTTTTTTTGGTGGTACTGGGGATTGAACCTCTCTCCTTTGCATTAAACTATACCCCTAGCCCACTTTTTTGATTTTGAGATGGGGTCTCTCGCTAGGTTGCTGTTGCCAAAACCCTCATGTGTTTGAATGTTGTGGATTATCTATGGGATACTGTGTGCTATCTGGAGGTGGGGCCTGGCCGCAGGGCACAGAACGCTGGGGCTTGACCCTGAAGGGCGGACCACCTGAAGGGTCACTCTGCCCTTCCCCCTGGACTTGCCTTCCCATATGCCATGCTGTAAAGAGCTCCCGTCTGCCATGTCACTGCCGCCAGCCCCTCATGAACGAACTGTGTAGGACTTTCTGAAACTGTAGCTAAAATAAAACTTTCCTTTGTTAAGTTGTGGATGTAGGGTACTCTGTCCAAGCAACGAGAAAGTAACTAAGTTGCTGAGCTGCCCAGGCGGAGTCAAGCCTGCCATCCTCCTGCTTCAGCCTCCCAGGGTGTGGGGATTCCAGGTGTATTTTTAAAAATAGTTTTTAGATTCCTGCCCAAATTTTCAAGCTTGGCCTTTATTTCTGAGAAGACAATAAGCAGAGTTTTTCTTTGAGATACATGACAATTTTTTTTTTTTTTTGAGACAGGGTCTCACTCTGCAGTCCAGGCTGGTCCTGCACTATGTACTTTAGGCTGACCTCGAACTCAGGCTCCGGAGTGTTGGGATTATAGGTGCACACCACCACACCTGGCTAGGTGGTGCTGGGGAATCAAACTTGGAGCCTTGTGCTTGCTAGGCAAGTGCTCCAACCGCTGTACTATTCCTCCAGCCCATTTCAGTATTAGATGAAGATGGGAGAAACGGGACAGGCAGTGGCATGGGCCAACTTTCAAGGCGCTGATTTATTAAAGTGGGCTGCAGAGTGGGTTCTGGGGTCATCTACTTACCTTCTCTTTTTGATCATGTATCCATCAACACAAATAGGAGATTTTATTTATCTGGTGCTGGGGATGGAACCCAGGACCTTTACACTAGGGTACAACTCCAGCCCATTTTTGCCTGGCTGGACTGAAACTTGCAATCCTAGGCTCCCAGAATTCGAGTTACAGATGTAAGCCGCTTGATTCATTTGAGAGATTAAAAAAAAAATCCCAGCCCTACATTCATACATCAACCTGTTCTGCTGGCATGCGTCGAATGGCAATTTTGTATAGGAGCAAAGCCGTAAGGCTACATTACAGTGTCTCCTTGGTTTGGAAATTCCTTTGTCCTTTCTCGGCCGACAAAAGCAGCCGAGTTCAGGAGATGCGGGGAAAGGCATTTGAACTGGGTCGCCCGTAATCTTAATCTTGGCGGGACTTGTGAATCAGTGGGTTCTGAGGCCCACGCGGCTCGTGGACAGGTCAACAGAAAGTAGGAGGGCGATCTGAAACCGCAGGACCCGCGGCCGGCACCAACGTCCCCCAGCCGTCTCACCAGGCGAGGAACCGCTTTCTGATTAGCTTTTTCCCAAACTTCTAGTCTAAGGAACCACGGGGCGGGCAAAGGTGAGACGGGGCGGGCCCTGCCCGCCCATCCGCAGCCATTGGCCTCCGTCCCAAGCCGATCCGCGTTCTGGTAGTTTCCGGGACCGCCTCGCGATCCGCGGGGCCCCCGCGACTCTTGGCGTCCCAGCCCCAGCTGGAGCGGGGTGCCAGCCCCAGGAAGGAGGGTGGATGCCAGGCTGCCGCCCGTTACACGTGGACTCTTGTCAGCCGTCCGCACAGCCGCCCGCGGGTCGGAGTCAGAACCTACGACACCAATGGGCGAGCGGGCGGGATCGCGCATGCGCACTGGCCGGGGGGCGGGCCCGCCGGGCGGAGAAAACGGCCCGGGGACGGGGGCCGGCGAGGGTCACGCTGGAGGGCTTCGCGTCTGCGCGCCGGCTGCGAGCGTGAGTGACCCGACGAGCGGCGGAGGCCCGATCTTCAGGTCGAAGGTCGGTGGGTGACACTCTGGCGGCGTTCACGGCGAGCGGGGTCCCCGGGCCGGGAAGCAGGGGCGGGTGGGCGCGGGACTGGGTACTGACTGCGTGGTTGGAGCGGGCAGCCTCGGAGGCAGTCTGAGTCCCTCCTGGGAGCTTTGGGGCCCGTGGGGGCCTGCCGGTCCACGTCCAGGACCGAGCCGGGCGCCAGCTGTGACTGGGGATCCCGCCGCTGGCCGGGCCCACGCTCACGGGCCCGGGGCGTTGCTCTCCTACTCCTGCTGGGGTGAGCCCGGGCTCCCCGGGGCGGCGGGCAGCGGGGCAGTTCTTGTCCCCGGGATCCCTCTCTGGGCAGGCGACCTCCCTCGCCCAGGTGCGCAGGCCCGAAGCCTGGCGGTCGTTGTCACCTGCGCTCCTTTACCCAGTCGGCGCGGTGTAGGCCACCGTTGCTGCCCCCTGGACGGCCTCAGTAGCCCCTGGCCGGGCCGTTGCACCCCTGCCTGGCCCTCTGCGGTTCGTCCAATCCCAGGGAGCTCGAGCCCTGGACTTCCAACAGAAATCTCACGCGTCACCCAGCCTTCCCCCACCGTGAAATCCTGTTGCTCTTCCCAGCTGTCCACTGGGCCTGCGAGCTACCCACAGACCGCCCCGGCACACACCCCGGGGATTGAACTCAGGGCCTTGCTTGGAGCTACATCCCCAGATACATTGATTGACTGATTGATCGAGACAGGGTTTCCCTAAATCAGGCTGGGCTCAAACTTGAGTGCTGGGATTGTGGGCACACCGTCCACCTGGCCCCCTGGCCTTTTGTGACCTGTCTGCCCTCTTGCTACTTTAGATTCATGGTTCCCCCCACTCTGTGACTTCAGCCATATTGAACCACTTAGTTCCTGGATTGGACCAAGTGAGCTCAGTGTGTTGCTCAAGCCTGGGGCTTTGTCCTCTGGTTGAAAAGTCCTTTCCCCGCTTCATGTGAGGTGGGGCTTCTGCCCTGCCCTTGGGGTGTATCTTCAGGCTGTGAGAGGGCACTGGGGAGTCCCAGCCCCATCCTTGGTACTGGAGGCTGTTCTGATGTTCATATGGTTTCAGGCTGGCAGTATGGTACGGTAATGACTTACCCCAAGGAAATGGTAGACCGAGCTAGTAAATACCAGCTTTCCCAGAACCTGTTCTCAGCCCATGCAGAAATCTGTTTGTTTGGACCGGGACTGTAGTCCTTGCACATCCTAAACTCAATATGAAGCCTAGGCCGGCCCTGAACTCACATCAGTTCTCCTGCCCCAGACTCCAGAATGCTGGGATTACAGGCTTGTGCCACCATGCCTGGCTAATATGGTGCTGGAGAATTGAACCCAGGGCCTTGCATTTGCTAGGGCAGCACTTTAACCGCTGAGCTACGCCTGCAGCCCCTCGAGGTTTCTTGAGTCCAGGGGGTTGACTGTGTCTTGCCTTCAGTCCAGGACCATAGCCGTGGTAAGAGGAAGGTGCTGGTCATGGTTTTCTTTGGCACTGGTTCTGGGAACAGGATGTACGCATGTTGGTGACATGGCTGCTGGGAGGTGAATGAATAGCTGAGGGTCCCTGGCCCAGGAAGAGCTGCCCATGACTGCCAGGAGGAAGGAAGGTGGACTCTGAGCCCCGTGATGGGGGCACCACTCTGGGCCCAGACCCATTGCCGGATTTAGATGTGCCCGCACAGGACCCCAGGTCAGCTCAGCGGAGCAGGCGAGAGGCAGGAAAGACACTGCATACGGGGACCCTCTGAGAAGGAGGAAAAGAAGAGAACGAGTGTCCCTGTGTGCTCAGGTCAGTGAGCACGAGAGGCTGCAGACCGAGGTCCCAGGAGGCAGTCAGCCGTGCTGGCCGGCTGGCATCCGCACAGGCCTAGGAGGGAAGGAATGCACAGATGGAACCAGTGCACGTGGAGGCTGGGGGACTGAGGGGGCCCAGGCACAGGGAAGGGAGCCCTGTTGACGTCCATCACGGCACCAGCTGGTGGCCCAGCACTACCCTGCTGGTGGAAGCCGCTCCTAGCAGGGTGGGTTTGTGTCCTGAAGTCACTTGGTGGAAACCTCTCCTTTCTGGGCTTTTTCTCCAGCCTGACCTTCCACTTCCCTCCGGGGCTTATCTTGCTGGCTCCTCCCTCCCTCGAGCTGAGCCGTTGGAGCGGGCTGATACAGCTTGTTCTTTGGGCGAAACCAAGGGGCTTGTTTCCCCTAGACGGTGAGCAGCTGGATGGGCATCGCAGCAGCTGGGGGCTTTTCAGAGCCCACAGATGTGGGGTGTTTATTGTGTTTTAGTAGTTAGAAGCCTGCGATTTCGGACCGAACAGGACAAATTCAGAATCAGTGACTCTTGGCTTTTACGCTCTTTCCCTTGAAAAGGAGACATTTGGACCCTTGGTTCCTTTGGTGTCTGTCACTTGATTACTTTCTGCAGTTGTCATAGATGGCATCCTATCTACATGTGTAGCACATGCTCCAGGTAGTTGGGGGAAAAGTGCCACAGCTCAGGCATAGCTCTCCCAAAGTTGTGTTGCGTGTGTCTGTATAGTATTAGAACAAACTATGCAAATTCGTAAGGAAAATATGTTTAGTCATTTTGAAGCAATAGAAAAGTAGAAGATTAGTCTCGCCTAGTGTAATTGTCTTTGTTGATGGTTTTTAGTCATTGTTTTGTGTGAAATGTATACATACCTTCTCGTGTTACGGAAGTAGGTATTCCTTATGGGCCTTTGTCGCCTGCTTGTTTTCTCTCTTCTCCTGCCATGTGATACGTGAGTTATGACATCACTGTCAGTAGTAGGACGAAGTTTTCAGCACCTGCTGGTTGCACATGTCCCATAGGGGCAGTTCCCTGGGAGGTGGTGGGCGAAACAGGGTTGGGGCAGTTTCTAACTGAGTAATGGAGGGGGCTGGGATGCCTCCGCCTCCCCACCCCAGCGCATGGGACAGCGGCAGCCTCTGAGCTGTGTCCCCAGTGTAGCGAGTGCTTGGGTGGAACCGGTTCTCTGCTGGGCCGGTGGCCATCAGTGGCCCTTG